>LJIJ01002963.1:0-22376 GCA_001718145.1 Orchesella cincta | reverse complement strand
AATCGTCAAAACTGAAAGGTTCAGGGTTTGACATGGCAAGGGCGTCGGTTCGGAATTTTCTTTCTTCTTTAGGATTTTTGAAAATTATTAGACGTTCACAAAAGTATTGAATGAGTAGTAGTAGGTAGTAAAAGAATTGAAAGAAGAGGTTCGGGATGTGAGGCAATTGGTACAGCTAAATTAAGGCACTTAAAATGCAAGTGGAATGAATTTTGCAAAAAGGTACTTCAAGCTAACGAACTACAAAAAAAAATTCTAGTACTTCTGATGTAGCATAGAAATCCATCTTAATGTTTAAAATCAAAATTTGAGAGAAGAGAGAGAGAGAGAAGAGTTTCTGCTCTTCTTACATTGTAATCTCAGGTGCTTTTACAGTCGTGAAGACTTGTTTAAATACTACGGACATTAGAGGCATGTTAATGAAGATTTTCGTCATATTTTAGTTGTATGGAATACTTACAGCTTGATATATTCGAAATGGTGAAAGACTGAAAAGAAGCAATTGATTTTTTTTCGCAATTAAGTAATCGATAGTTTTCACTAACCCAATTTAAATATATTTGGGGCGCTCTTATACATATGCTTTTTAACAATTCAGAAAAATTGAATACCAAAAGCCTTCAAGCCAGTGCAGTCCCCATTGAATCTCTCTTACGCCTCTGTCGTTAGGCAAATGACCCTAAGATTCTTCTGGACCGGCGGCACGTTTGATTATGGCATTTTCCTTTGTTTCACTGAGTCATTTCATGTGTTTTCAATGTAAACAAACACAGATGACAGATGAAATGACTCAGTGAAACAAAGGAAAATGCCATAATCAACGTGCCGCCGGTCCAAAAGAATCTTAGGGTCATTTGCCTAACGACAGAGGCGTAAGAGAGATTCAATGCGGACTGCACTGCTTCAAGCTCTCAAGTGTCATTTTTAAACACTTATCAGAAACGTATGTATCCATTGCGTATTTTCCAAAAAATAAAGAAGATTTGGTGACTCTTGACTGACTAAAATATAACTGGCAACAAAGGGCCGGTTACAAAATTGCCACCTTTAAATGCCATGGGACCTCGGCCGGGTGACGAATGTGCCAATGTTCCAATTACGGCTGTATCTTCAAATGCTTGAATAAAAATAGCTCAATTTAAGAAAAGGTTTATTTATATATTATATCATTTATTTAAACGTCGATTGATATACAAAATTACTTAAAATTGACATGGCATAACAAGTTTAAAAAGTTAAGGTTATAAACAAGTAAAACAATAACTTAATAGTGTTGGTAAACAAAAAATAAATAGAAATTATATTTATTCTTAGCTAATTCAATTACATTTACTTAAGATCGATCGTGTTTTAGTACCCACAATAAATAAAAACCTGTATCAAACAATTAGCATAGAGTTTTTCCAAAACTTCAAAACATAGCATCAAACAAATTAACTGCCAAAACAAGAATCGAAAACATTTCTAGTTCAGTACCTAAAAGCGGTTGCTGTACGACTCGAATAATAAATTAGACTAAACAAGCTATTCCCCGATTCCCTTGTGAGTTTTAAAATGACGTTTTAAGTGCGAGTTTCTACGAAAGGCTTTTTCGCAAAGATGGCACTTGAAGGGTCTCTCGCCAGTGTGGATTCTGGTATGTTTTATGAGAATTGAATTGCTACTAAATGTCTTGCCACAAACGGAGCATTTGAAAGGCTTTTCTCCCGTGTGAGTTCTAATATGTGTTCCCAAATGCGTTCCCCTTGCGAAATCTTTCCTACATAAGTTGCATTTGAATGGTTTTTCTCTAGTGTGTTGGTATGTGGCAAAACAGTCCTTTCTGAGAACTGAATGCCCTGCTACAAAAGGGACATTTAAATGATCTTCCTCCTACTTCATGAATCTTTAAATGCTCTTTCAAACTACATTTATGCCGAAACATTTTGTCGCACTTCCCACAATTGAAGGGCTTTTCTACAGTGTGGACCTTTAAGTGAACTGTCAGGTGCCCTTTTTGTCCAAACGCCATCCCACAAACGGAACAGGAATATGGTTTTTCTTTGGTGTGTATTAGCAGATGCTCCATTAGTTTGGAGTTGTTAGTGTTTATTTTCTGGCAGAATACACATCTTAAACTGTTTTCACCCGTATCATCCGGATTTGCCATGGTGGATCGGGAACTTAGTGTACACTTCAACCTCTGAAATACAAAAATGTAACAAATGAATAACGAATGCCAATCGGATTTATTTAAATAATACTCAATGAGAAGGTGGATGAAAATTATTCGTTCTGATTTTACTATTTGGCTTGATGTTCAAACAAGTCTGATTAAATTTCAAAATTCAGGGAATACGTCGTTTCGATTACTGCTAAATCATATTTTATTAAGGCCTGCACTCGGCAGCTTGTGTCTGGCTTTTAGATTTGTAATATTATAACTTGAAATTTTGTTTGAAGATGTCAGAACAAAACTCAATAATACTATGAAATGAACTACATCTATCAACCGACGAGGGTTTGATAACGTGTTGAGTCCGTTCAGCTTCCCACCTCACAATACATGTAGACTGCGAGTAAATACACTACTTCAGTTTTGGTACTAGGAATTTGTCACGTAAGCATATTGTGTGCATGGGTTGTGCATTAAAAGCAGAGAATGGATGGTGGATACTCATTCTGTTGGATTGGAGCCTTTCCATCGAATGCTTATGTTTGGTACCAAAAGTAGAAACGTTTTCTACAAATACCGAAGAACAACCAGCAACCAGAAAATCCGCTTAAATATTTGCGTTAAGGGTTTCCTTCGCCTCTAATCGTAAGTGAATGTATGAAAGACACTGTACAAATAGGTAGCAGTCCTAATGTTATCTTTAGCTTCATGGTATGTATAAGGATACGACGTAGAGCTTTGTGAATCTTTTTTCTAGTGAAAAAAGGTGATCATGAATTGAAACTGTTATGCTAAGGCATTGAATAGTGGCACGATATGTTTCTTTATGAACTAACAATATCTGTAAATAGTGCTGTTGCCTGTTATGCTAAACCACATCGTTGGCTATGCTTATTGTAATTTTTGGTTTATTTAATCAATAGGAATACAAGTACATTCCTCACGAATGCTATCGTGAAGAATGTACTTATGATTGGTCTGATATGTCGGCAAAACGTGCGTGCTTTGTAGTACAGATGTATTGCTTTTCTTCTACATCCTTTTTAATTTCGTCCGCGATTAGTTGTTTTGTCAAACAAATACACCTTCATCGAATTTGAATTTATCCTCCAAATTTTAAAACAAGTAATAAAAAACTATGAGAACCAATAAAATTTGAAGTTTGTTGTTTTCTAAATAAATTTTATTAAGGAAATATGGCTAATATAAACTCCGCGAACCTTCCCCCGAATGCGGATGGTCTTTTGACATTTCAACTAAGGTGAATTATTAAAAATTTTGTAATTTTAATGAGGTATTTAATGGGGTTAAAAGGTTTATTTAGTTCAATAGATACACGCTCTTATAAAGTAGCGCCAGATGTATTGGAGTTGAATGACTTCATTTCTGGCAGACCAATGTCTGCAAACCTGTAGGAGGCAAAAACTTTCCGAACAGGCATGTTACGCCGAGTATTTTAACAATCTTACCAGCATCATATTTATGCCAACATAGGAAAAGAAAATGACGGAATGTTTCTTGCACCTGAACTAAATAAATTTGGACTAGAAAACAAACAGATCTCTGGAAAAGGCTCTACTCAAGGTCTCTTTTTGAAAACGGTGTCCTCCAAGAGGCAGCTGCAGACTCAGTAAGGATTACAATTAAAAAACATCGATAACACTTCCCTTCCCTTGCGTTGTGGAAGCTGAAACTGTCTTCAGAAGTCTGAATGGTATTCTTCAGTACACCGTCACCTCATTGCTTTGATGTAATATTTAGTTTTTACCGAAACTCGGTTCACTTCCCCAACTGCATTGCAGTCTTTCTTTACTTGAAACGAAAATGAGATGCTAAAATGAAAAGGGATGGGCACATATAAATGAATTTAAACTAGTCTGTCATTATTCGAATTTCAAGCACATAAACATTGGTTCAAAACGGATATATGTCTAAATTTGAATAAAGATTATTATTTCATAAAATTACATTAGGCATTAAACAAACATAAAACAAGAATATGGACGAAAGCCTGAACTACGTTAGTTTACACAAAATTGAGAAGGCAATATATTTTGTTTACTACTTCATAAATATGAAATGGAAATTAGCACGGAACAGAAAAAACTTACCAATTACCCCTTATCAAATGTGTAAACATACCCAAAAAAAACTACTAGAAATAAAACAACTACTAGTGCATAAGCAGTTTACGAATTTAAAGTACAATAAACCCGACAATTCGAGACGTTGCAATGTACCTTTATCTGAGTAAATTGTGACATAAAGTGAAATCTTCAATACATTAGCTTTCGAATGATGTATCACACCCATGTGCGTCGTTAAAAATTGCATGAACTTTGACCTTGTTCGAAAATTTTGATTTTAATTTGCCCCGCATATTTATCATCAGTAGAGCAATACCTTTCGATTTATGTATCACAAACTGTAAAGGTTATTTGGGACATTAATCATGACCTTCGACCCTGTTTAAAGGTTTTGATTTCAATTTGCCATGCATATTCATCATTGCCACAACAATAATAATAATAATGTGTTTATTGTCTAATAAGTTCCCTTCATAAAGGCATATTACACTTACAGACATCAAGGATCATAATTATAATTAAGTGATTGCTAAAAGCTTACAGGTACAAATTATGATTGATTGCGATTCATTTTTATAAAATTGACATTGCCTGTCACCAGTCCGCATCCGCCGCTTTATGGGCAAACCGACTTTGGTGACATCCACAATTCATTTGATTATACAATTATTTTAGAGTAAGTTGCTTATAAGTATATACAATTGAGTTATATTTAATTTAGAAATAGTCTTTGCCTGACACCAGTCCGCATCCACCGCTTAATGGGCAAACCGACTTTGGTGACATCCGCAAAGATCTTTACATACTTTTGTAATATCATTAGTTACATATATTATTTACAACATCTTCAATGCATGAATAATCACATGTGTTGCAACTATTTTTATTGATAACTGATACTAATTGTTTGTCCAAATAGTAGGAATAAATAGTTTTTGTGAATAGTTTCAAGTTTAGGATTTTGTTTTTTGAAATATCTTCGGGAAGTTTTAACCAGTAGCTCACTGCTTTGAATCGGAAGCTATGCTCTCCCCATTTGGATTTGAACTTAATTTTAGAGTGAGATATTGTTTGGAGCGAGTTGTTTGAATTGATTCATATGAAAAGTCAAGGTAGTTTTCAAAAGCACCTTTGTTAAATGAAAGTTTATCTGTATGTAAATTTGAGACTTTCAACGATTTGTTTGTAATAGAAAAGCCATCCCAGCTCCGAAGTCACTTCCTTACTGACGCTGTCATATTTTTTCTATTTAGGACAAACCGAGCTGCTGATTTGATCAGTTTATCAATAAAAATCACAGTTTGCTTGTTGTTGTTCATCCCATATTATACATGAGTAATTGATAATGCTCATTACGAATGCGTTCATTAATATTAGCTTATTTTCCTGAGAAAGTACATATTTGAGGGGGTATAACATTGACATATTGCGGTAGCATTTCTTACATACATAATTGCAATGTTCAGCGAACGAAAGATTTTTGTCTATGTAAATACCTAACAGTTTCATACATTCGACACGTTCGATTGAGTTACCGTCGATGTTAATACTTATGGGTAAATTTGACAGATTACATTGTGGTTTGGTAATGACAAGTAGTTGTGTTTTGCAAACATTTAATTTAACTTGGTTTAAATTAAGCCATTCGTTGACATTTTTTTAGATCGCTTTCAGTTTCTGAAATCATTGTTAGATTGTTGATTTTACAAGCATTTGCAAGGGACGTGTCGTCGGCAATAGTGTGGATTTACTATTTTTAATACTTAATGGCAAGTCATTTATGTAAATACAGAAATACAAGCTACTTGTGAAAGCACCTTGCTGCTATTCCTTTGGTAGTAAATTTTTTGGACCGAGAAATTCTTGCCTGATTTTGTACGAAACTGCAATCGGTTCGATCTAATTACATGTTATGATGCGCAGTCAACTCATCGGTCAATCGTCAAACCTGAAGGTGAACCTAAAAAGTATGGCCATTTTAGAACTAATTCGGACATCTGTGCGTCCATTTCTGTGTGGCGTTTTTTACATGCATTCCAAATTTCACTGACTTGAATATAGAATGGTATGAATTTAAATAATCGCGTTTTTCTGATTTGCATTGAATTCAAAAATGCAAACGTTTTTCAAAGATATTTTCATTAATGTTCTGTGTCAAAGCCAATTTAAAACCTAAACTAGTTATATAGTTAGGTATACTTACATCAACTATAATAATACGTGTCGGTTTTTGTAAGTTTGTCGATTACTATTTAGAAGCGTAACGTTTATGAAGTCCAAGTTTTGAGCTCTGAAATATTTAGTAGCTCATGACATCCATTTAACTAAGGAAAGTATATTAATGTATAAACTTTACTTTATTTAGGTCGAAACATCACATAGTAATTGGTACACAAAAAGTGGTTGCTTTAGTAAAATTTTACATTGTGTGTAGCGAGGCGTTATTGGGAAAATTCCATTGGGAATTTGTAGTTTTCTGTCAACTACGAATGTTTTAGTTAAGTACTAACTGCTATACACGCTAATACACAACAGCTGATATCGAGTAAAGTTTTAGTGAGTTAAAGTTAGTCGGATGGCTGCGTATTTTCAATCAAAGCAATTAAATTTATTACATATTAGTTATTATGGTTAGGACCTAACCGTTAGTAAGGTGTAATTAGCTCTTTAAAATGGTTCACCCTGAAATTACGCCCGTTAACATAAGTTTAACGATTTGAAGCAGTTTATTTAAAAACTGTCATCAATTTCTTTTGTCATTGTATCTAAAAATGTGGTTTGCGAATGACGAGACTTTTACAAATACTCTACACTTTACTTCGTTCTGGGCGCAATTTAAATTCAAAACGACTTGCGCAAGTTAGAACTTATAAACACATATCTCTGCTCAAGGATTTATCAAGTCGGTGATCAATTCCATTCAATTACGAAACTTGGTATTTAATTTAAATGCTACTCCTTTCATTTGATATAATGTAAGGTAAACGTTCAGATAGTGTAGAATGCAGAAATAACCCATTAGGGACAATTGCCGTTCATTAAAGCAGATTTGAGTCAAGTTATTATGAATTGTGTGGGTTATCGTTTTTAGAACAACCAGGTTTCCTCCACTCTTTCAAAAACTATTCAAAGAAAAGGAACAAAAACAATTCTATTGCTGATATCATTTTACAAAACACCTTCCTAAAATGGAGCCCGTCATCGATCCTAGCTTCATGCTCAGCAAGTACTTGCTCAACCTATTTCATTACATGATGAAAAGTGAGTAGTTTCCTTGGCTTTTGTCCGCTTTACATAGACACTATTCGGGGAAAAGTGTCCGTAAACATTTGGAGCTGGGCAAGATCTGTCCACAACTGGCTGTGGTGCTTCTTTTACATGGTGAGACTTTAGTCGTATATTTTTACCAATAAATAATCTAATAATTTAGACATTTTATACTCGCGTTTAGGTTCTTGTGCTACCAACTCATATCATCGAGCTGAACATGGTCAACAATGATTTCCGCAGTTTGAGAAGTAATTCATCAGTAATTTACCTCCTGGTTGCATTGCTATACGGCTTGTTATCTTGCATATTGATGAGTTTAGTTGCTCTAAAGCCAGTTTCAATGTGTCAAATTCTCAACTCCTTTTTCAAGTACATCGAAACTTTTCCAAAGAAGTATATCCTGAGCTACGATCGGAGACAGGAGTGGCTAAAAATGAGGTTGCTTGAGATACTGTCCACAGGAGCATTGCTGATTGTATTTTTTATCACGTCTATGATTGCCCTCCACTGTTTTCTTTTTCCAACTGCATCCGCATATCCGGCATTTGGGGTTGCTCCTCATCTTCTGTCTCTTCCTATCTATCTCCTTTCATGTATATGGTTTTCTGGTTCCGCATTAAATTACGCTGCGATAATCGCAGTGAATAGCATTGTCGCAGTTTACTACTTCTTCACAATTTACCCAATAATAAGGGATGAGCTGAGGTGTGGGCGAGCTCACTACAAAACTATTCCCGAATTGAGAGAACCATTCTCCCTCATATTGAACTATCGTGCTCTTCAAGTTTTTGTGAAATTAATTAATATGGAAGTTGGCAATGTTTTAGTACCTCTGCAAATATTGGTCACGCAGATCATTCTTCTTTGCAATGTTTCCCTCGTCTTTCAATGGGAGTTGTTCGGGGTTAATACGAAAATATTTCTGGGGGCTGCGATTGTTTTCACCTTCATCTTTTTCTGCGTTTTTCTTTTAATGGCTGGGAAACAGTTTGAGGAGAGTAAAAAGACGGTAGACTCTTGGAAGCTGCAACATTGGTCCAAAAGGAAGGAGCGAATGTATATGGAGCGCGTGACAAAAACTTGTCTGCCGATTAGCTTCGGAGATGGCAAGAGGTTTGTCATAAATCCGACGAAAGTTCTACAGTTTGTGAATAGTGTGAGTAAAAATACTTTCCGGGCGTTTGCTACTTATGCTAAAGTTTTTGACAACTAAAATAGCGTAAATTTTTTAAGTACATATTAAAATAACATGCATTTTTTAAAAATTTTTCATATATAGTGATGTTAAAGGTTTATACAATTCTAACATTTTTTACTACTCGTAATTACCTTTTTATCCTTATATGGACAAATCCAGTTTCAATGCCCTACTTCGGCTTAAGCCAATTGTCAGTAAATGTTATAAGTTAAAACTAATAAACATGCACTAGGTTTCTTTATACCAATTTAATTGGCCAGTTTAAATTAACGGAAATGATGATAAATCCTGGAATAATACAAGATAAGAAGAAATACCATATAAACTAGTTGCGATTTATGAAAATCAAATGACTTGAGTAATAATTAGAGCGAATATTGTATTTTTATTTATAATTTTAAATGTTTTTGAAATTTTTTTTCTCAGTAAAATTGGAGTTATTTATTTATTGACGATCAGAAAAGAGAAGTATGTATGAAGTTTTAGCAAGGCAAGCATTAATGTCACACATGAAAAATTTTTGTCACCCAATACGAAAGAATAGACTTTTTTATAAAATGAGAGCTCATCACATCTTAAAGAAAAGGAAAATCGATCTCCATATTAGAGGAAAGCACATGTACTCGCTTGACAGTCCCCATTGTCATCCAGACGATGTAAACAGCTTGAGGATACCTGGATTGCGTCAACAAATTTTATATAAGTGAAATGGACTTTGACTGCTTGGTTTGCAAATGGCAATTTTTGCAATTTGCAAACATGTTTGTTTCTTAATTCGTTTAGGATCTTTCTGATTCGAAGATGCATTTCGAATTCGAAAATTCGGGGCGCTGTAAACTCGTGTAATTTTTAATTTTATTCAAAACTATTGTGACCTTCAATTAGGCATGTCAAATGAATACTCGTTTTCAGCCAAATCGGATGACATTTTATCTTTGCGCGCGGATAACGTTTGAAGCGCGCGACCGGTTTCGCTGAAAAGTAATCCTAGGAATACCCCTGAGAAGTACTACAAATTTGGTTCAGAAAGCAAATAAAAGATAATAAAAATGTTTCCTTTTATTGTCGATTTTTCAACAACAACTTTAGTTGCAATCGCATATTCTAACTCGTATTCTATGTTATGTTTCATGTATTAACACACATATTTTACTAAACACTAATGCGTAGGATATCATGCTGGTTTGCAGTTTTAAAATTATGTTCAAATCGTTTGACATTTCTCCAACCGTACTAGAGTTGGGAAAAAGATCATACAGTCAGCTTGATATCCGATTTCAGAAATCTGGAAAGTCATATCATCTCGTATATTCGCAATAGCCTATTTTAGTTTTCAAATTATACAGAGTAAGTTAATAAGGCCTAAATAAAGATGACATCACGCTTGAATCATAATCCAATTTTATAATTGCTCTACGCCTCAAGATTGTAATTTAGCTTGTCATTAGTACGATGTGATTTTAATTCCTCGTAATGAATATATCGTATGATTCGTTTAACTGGCTTATTACATCAGCCCATCAGTTTTTACGGGTTGGTGATCAATACTAGTTTATTGTTTAATTGCCCTTTGGGTTTTCCGAAGAACTGTTTTATGTTACGTTGCATGCAACATTTTTAGCATTAATGATAGTGATTAATATGACTAATCGTTGTTTGTAATCACGTACATGAACCATCGACATTAATTTAGCAGTTAATTTTAAACTTACGACATCGGAGCTGTGAACAAAAAGGTGCTGGAAAATTGAGGTGAACATCAGTCTGCTGCCACACGACCATCAAAACTTCTCACCTGCAAATTCCTACCTTTGAAACTTCAATCGAATCATCATGAAGATCTTTGGAATCATTGCCACGTTGGTAACTTTTGCTTGCATCGTTGGAGCTCTGCCGGTAAAACATAACTTACCATAATATATTCCTATTCCGTAATGCTAATACATAGTAAATATCAACTATTCGTTGGATTGAGTGAAACATTTCATAATTTACAGGGTGATGCCTCAAAGAAAGAGGCAAAAGAAGCAGCTGCCAGTATAAATGACGGTCATGGTGGTGATGACTAACGCTTCCGTCTCCACAATACTTCATACTGCTACTGGAAACAACATACAAGGAAATTGTTAGAACCATCATCCAGTTTGATTTTAACTTATTTTATGGTCTTTTAAAACACTAATGAAAAATTCAATACGAATTAATAAATTGAAACCTTGCTAGCAGATAACAGACATTGCTTATATTATTTTAAATCACAGCTCCAAGCACAAAAATATAACATATATGAATTAAAAAGTTGCTCCCAAAACAAAAGTGTTAATTAACCAGTTTTATTTTACAGTTACTCGTATTAAATATCATGTGTTACAATTATATTTTGGTTATTGCTCAGGTTTTAAATAAATATGATTTAGATATTAAAATGAGTTGGATAATGTATTTTTACAAGTAGATATACGAGAATACGAGGATTATAGTATTTATTCTCAAGTAGCCCCATAGATAGTGGAGAGGAGAGCTAGAGTTGTAGTCGTAGCACAAGTTCCACCTCCCCTCTTTTGAGAGATCCCTTCTGAATCCTGATAATCACTGCTTTCTCTTTTCTCCATCTTTTCCATTGATCGCCCGAAGTCCAAACTGAGCAGTTCAGCGTAAAGCCTATAACGCCGAAGCTTTTGGCCATTGGTTTCCGGAGGGCTGTTTTAGATTCCAATAATCAACAACCAAATGTCTGACCTTTAGGTTCTCTAGGTAGGGTAGCAGTCCAACACGTTTTCCTTACTGATATCAAGTTCCAAGGAGTAGGAAAATGTGATACTTTTGATTTGCGGTCCATAATTACAGGCTGACAGTCTGCTCCCTTCCTGCCATCAACAGTGCTTGCTTCACCGATGATCAAAACCAGTAGATTTATTGTCCGAAATCCCGACCTTATAAACAATTACACTTCTAATTGTAACTAATTAATTAAAGAACTTCAATTTTCGACGAAAACAAAGAACTGTTAAGAAGCAGACTTCCCTATCTGATATATTTGTCATAGAGCGTTCACCTTGTTCGCTTGTGGGGCAAAGAGTCCAGAATTTTTGGGTAGTGGGAAAAGGCGGAGATTTTGAATATTGTTGTCTTGATGTCGAGCAATGCATTAAAACGTGTGCTTTCATCTGTTCGATGTTGACATCGTGTTTGTTTGACAAGAAACATTCATTCATTGTTGACTTGTCGTAACAATTGACTTATTCCTGCGAGAGTGAGACAGACAAACGGTATCTTTTAATATTCGGCTATTTGTTTTTCCAGTTTTGAAAAGTTATAGCAAAACCGAATTGCTCTATCGTTGACTGTTGTCTCCTTGAATCTCTAAGATTTTAGTTTTGTTCGTGTGGTTTCTGATTTTAATTAAGTTGAAGTTGTTCAGCTGCCTGTGTCATCCAGTTGGCCTTTGAAGAACTGAAGATGGATGAAAAGGTCCCAGAACTGCCTCCAGGAGGAGCCGTTGAACCCGACGAAGCAGAAACTCATCCGCTACAAAATCCAGTGGTTCGTTAACTATTTAAAATCATAATGAATTAATTAATTCGTGTACGTATATGAATATAAAGCATCAATTTTTTCTAATTGTGAAGGTTCTAGAGAGGCTTTTTGAGCTGATTCCATTCAAAGTCGAGGAATTCCGTAATTTTCGTCTCGTCTCTCGAGTTTGGCATACCTTGTCGCTTTCAACCTGGCGTCAAAATGCGACGCTCACTCTCCACGACAAGGAACCAGAAGAACAGAAGGGTGTTGGAATATCTCGGCAACAGTACTAGAGCTAATGGAAATGGTCAGCATCAACTGATTCAACACCCATTTAGGAAGTACTCCCTAGCAAATTGGAATGTAGATCTCCAGTCAGTTAATCAGGAAGGAGAGCAAGACCAGCTTCGATTTTGGAATAGAGTCGGGCCCCTAATGACCCACTTGGTTTTACGGACTAGCAAATTTGCCGGGATTGCTGACCTCCGCACCGTTATTTTTGAGACAACGCCCAATCTACAAAGTTTCACTTGACTCAGAACCATTATGCCTCCGAGACGGAGAGACCTGCTTCCAGAGCTGAGAGACTGATCCGAAACTGCCTCAGCACGCTTCAATTCCTCCCGAGCAAGTCCAGAACAATTTAGAGGAGTTTGATTTACACTTTCACTTTGATGAGGATGAAGAGGTTGGCCCAGCATTCAGAGCGTCCCGATTTCCAATAACGTGGATGGAATTCTTAATTCACTTTCCGAACATTAAGGTTGGTACAAATCATTAAAACCTTTCAAACTAACACAATAACATTTAACATGGTACTCGTTTTTGCAGAAACTTGGAGATGGACTCGCGCTAAGCACAGGATTCGTTTCGGGTACGGAAGCAGAATTCTTGGAGATTTTTGAAACGGTCGAAATCTTGCGAAGGGAACGTGGACCTCATTATTTAGCTAACTTAAACGATTTAGATTTATGGTGACTGAAGCACATTTAAAAATGAAACATTAATAAAATGAGTTTTGGTTGATTATAAGAAAGCCTTTTGTGTTTTAGGGAAAATCCTGGAGGTATTGGTTTTAGTCAGAGGTTCTTTTCCACCATAAATCGACTTAGATTCCCCTTACAAAGGCTGCAAATTGAGGTAGACTCGACAGTGGATGAGCAGACCTTCAAGCGACTCCTCCAGCACCCCTTGGAAAATCTGAGTGTAGACCGGAAACCTTGGGCAGAAAGCCCTTTCCCAAACTTCCCATTTGGACTGAGTTTTATGGCTCTCAAAGACCTTTGCTTGATGGGGCCCATTGCCCCAAATCTCCTGTTCTTGAGAGAATGTCCTAACCTGGAGCAGTTTTGGTACACTCCATACAATGTGGATGGTTTCGAAACCAATTTGACTCTGGGTTAACTGACGGAAATCCTACAAGGCTGGAGAAGCTGTGTCGTTTCCGTGCCATGAATTGCTGGTTCAGCGCTGAAGATGTTAGGAAACTCGGAGAGCTCATGCCGAATGTGAAGAATTTAGAGATATCATTGGATGATGGGAATTTTCGAACTGTGTGCGAAGTTTGGAAAGAGCTTGAGGATCTCGGCGTAGTTCAATGGCGTATTGGGGAGGAAACGTTGCTCGGAGTGGATGAGCAAAGCGGGGAGAAATTCCGTCACCCAAATTTAACCGACTTGGAGAATTTGAAGTTGTTTGTAATGGAGGACGTTGAAGGAGAACAGGAGGGGTTGACAGAAGCTGGAATTTTGGAGGGGATTATGGCTCTGCCTAATCTTGAGTGGGTGTCCTTGTTGATTTCATCAGAGGTGAGTTGAATTGTTCTCATTTTCCCGAAGAATATTATTAGCAATTTTTCTAATGTGTTCTATTTCGGATTTGGTTAGATTAGCACGGAAGTCCGTGACCAGCTGAAGATGAAAGTTCCAGAATGTCACATTTTCATTCGACAGGCAGCAGCAGAAGAAGTTGATGATGATGATGATTGGTGACATGTGCTACATGGAATTTGCCAGCAACTGGAAGCAGACTATAGTTGAACATATTTTTATTCTTTTGGAAGATTTGTTTGTTTAATAAATTATTATTTTAATCATTTTTAACTTCATTCTCAGTAACAAAATATTCGTAAACTAAATAATAGCGGTTTATTGTAATGTTTTGGTAGAAAATAAATGCAAAGCTTTGTCTGTATAAATTAACACTCATTATTATTTATTGTTAAAATAATTGACGGGCTACACGAAACCCAGTATGTGTCATGAGAATCCTTTAGTAATTATGCAGTCTTTTAGTAACATTTGGCTTTACGCAAAACGTGGCTGGGTTGAGAGCGATATTGGAGCTATTCTCTTCGACTCTCAAGAGGCTCCTAGTTTACCGACCTTGTTCCTCATTTTATGCGAAACCCTACCTCCAATGCTTTCCTAATTTCGTGGATCTACCTCATCTTGAAGAGCTGAAGCTCATTGGGCCGATTGTTGTCAACCTTGATTTCCTGGCACATACACCGGCCCTCAAAACTCTGGTGCTGTTGGAATGGACCCACTCGAAAGGAAGTCGTGCATGGATTTCTCATTGCGTCAGTGTCAGTCCCTTCCTGACGATAATGAAGGATGCTGGAAAGTCGGCACTGGTACAAACGATTATTGCAAGCTCGAATTTTTCAACTGAGCCAATGAAGAGCTTGGTGCTGAGCCAGATGGAGGAGTTCATTGCGATGAACTCTGTGATGGAAAGCAAGTTGAAGTGTTGTCAAAACTTATGCCAGGACTAAAAAAGGTTCGCATAGGAGTGGGAAATGAAGGGTTCCAGGTGGCCTGTAAGAAATGGACTGTATATTGGAATTGGTATTAGATTCTTATGATTATGCTCAAAGATGATATTTATTTAAATTTTGAAATAGATTTAGTGTGACTCAGAATGGGTAATCATTCCCCAGAAGACCAACACAACGGGTTAAGAAACAGCTCCGTTGTTGATAGTCTGCTGGTTGCGGAGAGCTTGAGAAATGTGTCGTTTTCACGGGAACCCAAAGGTATTATATTGTGCTCTGATTAGTTTTTAGGTGGGAGGCTGAAGAGTGCAGGAATGTAAAGTGCGTTTTGGTTTGTTTCACAGGCATGCAGGAAGAGCAGAAGATGCTAGCAGTGAAGTTTTCATAATGCAACTATTAACTAAAATAACAACCACGGTAGATGAAACTGGAGCGGTATACATGTTTTGGATTTAATTGAATTTGTACATATTATTATTTTCTAGCAACTACTATTCTCAATAAACAAAGTATACCTAAAACATCGAAGTAGAAATCATATTGTATACTCATCGGCAGTAATCTGCGGTGTAAAAACTCAGCAGTTGCCTCGGCACGCCCTTATCCACCTCCTAGTTATTCTTACTAGGTATAAATATTACTTTTCGGAAACTTCATCTCCAGCTGACTTCGAACGTGACTTGATACCTAAGAAAATCGCAGATAAAACTGTTTGAAAATGTGGAAGGAATCATAACTTTTCTCACAAAGATTGGATATATATGAAACATTTACCTGAGGTGACAGGCGTCCGCCCACATACTCAAGATTAGGAAGAGCCAGAAGTCCATCCAAAATCATGGCATCTGTAAAACCCTGTTGATCTCTGTCAAACCGTGGGCTAATTTCCTTCAAGTTCGTCAAATCAGTTAGATTTGGGTGCCGGTATTTCTCCCCACTTTGCTCATCCTTTCCAAGCAACGTTTCTTCCAGAACTCGGCATGGCGTTATGGTGAGTTGCTCCAGCTGTTTCCAAACCTCGCACAAAGCTCTGAAACTCCCATCATCCAATCCAATTCTCAACTTCTTCAGATTCGGCATGAGTTCACTGAGCCTCCTGATATGCTCTGCGCTGCTCAAATTATCATTGATAATCCAGAGGGTCTTTAGCTTCTCCAGTTTAGGAAAATTTACCTCACGTAAGCCTACAGTCAAATCCGCGTCCATTCCATCCTCTCTAAATGCTTCGTAGACTAACTCTTCCAAGTTTGGACAGTCCTTCAAAAAAGTGAGGTTTGGGGCAATAGGTCCCTGGAGGTCGAGGCTTTTAACAGCAAGAAATTTGAGTCCAAATGGAAAGTTTCGAAACGGAACTATATCCCGACAGAATTCCCGCTGAACTTCCAAAAGCTCAAGAGGATGCTGGAGGAGTTCCATAAATGTCCTTTCACCAACCGACCGATTAATCCAAATTTTTAATCTTTTGAGTTGAAATCCAAGTCGATTTATGCAAGAAACGAGCCCACGGCTTACCTCAATCTCATTGGGCGACTGCCTAAAACACGATTTAAAAAATACACTAATTAAACTGAAAACGGAAATATTTAATACAAAACGGTTTACTCACAGCAAGTTTAAATCTTCAAGGTTGGCTAAATAATGAAGTCCATGTTCCTGTCGCAAGATTCTAACGCTTTTAAAAAACTCCGGAGGTCAGGCTCGTTGCCGAGATAAAACTCTCCAAGTTTCTGCACAAAAGAACATGACATTATTAATTTTAAATTAAAACTCGTAAGTTTTAAATTATTGTCATATGAGCTAAAACCAACCTTAATGTTTGGAAAGTGAATCAAGAGCTCCATCCACGTAATTGGTAAATATTCGACCTCCTCATCGTCACCGGAGTACAGACTGACATGAAGAAGACGGATGTTAAACTCAATCAAATTCTTCTGAACTCGCTCGGATGCTATCAAAGCATGCTGGGGCAGTTTTGGATCCAGTCTCCGAGCTCTCCTGGCAAGTCTCCCGATGGGGTAATAGTTATCAATCAAGGTCAAACACTGGAGATTGGGTGTCTCCTCAAAAATCACAGCGCGGAGGTTAGCAACTCCAGCAAAACTTGACTCCTCCATGTATAGGTGTGTCATTAGTGGTCCGACGATTCCAAAACCGAATTGGGTCTCCCACTCCATTCTGATTCACAGACTGGAGATCAATTTTCCAGTCTTTTAGAGAGTACCTCCGAAACGGATGCTGAACCAGCTGATGCTCATCAGTTTCGAGGAGCCTGAAGTATTTCTGGCGTGAAATCCCTCGGAGCACTTTTTCCTCCTTGGCAGCTTCTTCGACATCCATCCAATCAGTATCGCTATTACCATCCTCATTTCCCTCTTGGTTCTTGTCGTGAAGACTGAGCCACGCATTCTGACGCCACTTGGAGAGCGACAAGTTGTTCCAAGCTCGGGAAACCAACCGGAAGTTTTTGAAATCCTGAAGCTTGAAAGGAGTTAACTCAAACAGCCGTTCGAGAACCTTTACAAATAAAAATCAACATTTGAAAATAATTCCCATCCTAATTAAAAATTACGAGTTATGATTAGTACGCACCACAGGATTCAGTAACGGATGATATTCGATTCCTTCCATAGCGGCTCCAGGTGTAGTGGAACTATTCCTGCCATTTGGAAAGGTCCACTGGACAAACTGCAATTTTAACTTAAACAAATTCTCCAAAAAAGTATTAATTCTTGAGCACAACAAAAAAAAATTATATTTTACTCTCGGAGCTCTGAACCTGTCAAGAACAAATGTAAACAAAACAGGAATCAACAAGACCATCCGCATCCAACTGATATTTTGTCATATATTTAGGCCCATCTCATTCTCTTTTTGGGGTAAAATGTTACGAATTTATGGGTTGTGGAAAGAAGAGGAGAAACTGATTTTGAATTATTGTGTCTCGATCTCGGGCATTATTGCAATTCATCGCATAATTACGTTTCATTTTGACAAGAATTCCATTCCTTCCTGACTATTGCTCGTGTAGTTTTTGTTTTGCTATTGCTCAGTTGCTCAGAAGTCGGAATAATTGTTTTAATTCCAGTTTCAAATCAAGCCACTTAGATTATCCTCGCTATTATCTTAGTTACTTAGAAGCGACGGAGAGACTGACAGGTTTCTTGTTTTCTTCAAGATGAAACGGGTTCGGAGAACTATAAAGGACGTCCAGTCGGAATCTCAACCCAATCAGTTACCACCCGCAGATAACTATGTGGAAAATCCTATGCTCAACGAAGTGGTGAGTTGAATTGTTTGATAATGAATAAATTCAGTTTTATCGAGTTAAAAGTTGAGTATTCTAAATTGATCTGGTGTTTTTTTACAGATCCTCAGCCACCTGTTTGAAGTGATCCCATTCAACTGCCGGGATTTCAAGAATTTTAGACAAGTTTCAAAGTTGTGGCTAAAGACTTCCTTCGACGTTGGCGCGTCAAGAGGCTTGGCTTCATGTGAGAAATGGACATCATCGGGAAATGGACTGTCTTCTTGACTCGGCTTTGTTTTTCAAGCCTTATTTGAAAATGCTGAGTTTGTCCGGAGATCCTTACCAGCTGCTTGGGAACTATGCGTTTCGAAAATACAAACTGAGCAGTCCACCCACAAAGTGCAAAATTTTTAATGAGGGCGCTCTTCTCCCATTTTGGAGCAAAGTTGGTCCATCGCTCACTCACTTGAAGCTCGACGAAGTATATGTAGGAGGAGCAGAGCTGTTTATGAGAATTTTGACTGAGATGACCCCAAAGATACAATTTCTGTCGTTAGATCAATGCAACGGTCCAATTAGTATGGGCGGGGAGCAACCTTATCCCTACACCCGAGCTGAGATGATGGGAGTCAACGTTCCGGCGGGAACAAGAGACTTCAACCGGAACCTTCTGAGGTGCGGTTAAATTTAACTCATTTTGAGTTCACTTACCGAGGAAACTTTGAAATTTCGTGGCATACTTTTTCTTCGATTTCCAAATATACAGGGTGAGTCAAAATAATATCGTTCACAGTCCTTATGAATTAGCTCTAGGGTGTCTGTTTATCATCATGGGTTTGTTTTTATTTGTAATCAGACATTCAAGCTCCAGTACTTCCACGTCCGTCCGAGTTATGGGCAGTCGTATAAGGCCGCGAGGTGGTTGATGACAACCCAAATGATGAGCGGCTACGGATCTTTGAGTCTCTCCGAATTGTTCGAGCTAATGGAGGTCAGAGCACATTGTCCAATCTACAGCAGCTCGACCTCCTCAACCTTTGTTGGTGGGCGGTTGACCTTTTTCGACTGGACATTAAGGACCTGCTCAGCGAACTTGCTTTCCCCCTTTCCTCCCTTTCTGTTGATATTGGATTTAAACAAGATGAAGCCGGAGTTAGAAGAATTTTGGAGCTCTACTCCTTAACACTCAAGAAACTGCTTGTTTATCGGGGCCATATGCAGAACCCTTCATCCAAGACTTCCCGTATGGCGTCGCCCTTCCTAATCTGGAAGAACTCAGACTTATTGGTCCAATTTGTGGGAATCTCGACTTTTTGAAAAACACTCAATCCCTAAAAACTCTGGTGCTTTTGGATGGTCAAACTCCGATGGAACAGCAGTGCTGCATTCCTATGTCGACTTTTCTCGCGCATCTCTCTGACAAACAATTGGAAGAAGTGACGCTTGTGCAACAAAGTGGATATAATTTCAAATACGAATTTTGCAAGTGATCCTAAGAACCTGGTGCTTCCCGCAGATGGAGAGTTTATTGTTGGACATGAGCTGTGCGACGAACTCAAGTTGAAGCGTTGGGAAACTCATGCCTGGGTTAAAAAAAGCTGCGGATTGGACTGGACAATGAAGGGTTCAAAGCAACCTGTGAAAATTGGACTCAGCTTCGACATCTGGACATTGAACCGTTTGACGTGGAGGAGGAAGGACTTCTGGGGATGGAGAATGGCGAGAAATACTCTCAACCTAATATTACTGATTTGAAGTGTACGTGAGCAGAACTATCTGAAAGTCATTTTTTGGTTGCAATGTGTGTTAACTATGCGTTTTCTTTGATTATTACCCAGATTTAATGTCACTTCGATTGGGTGACCATTCCAGCAACGACTCGAAGAAAGGATGGTTGACAAACAGCTCCATTGTTGACGGTCTCCTAGTGGCGGAAAGCTTGCGGAGTGTCTCGTTTCGAAGAAATTCCATGGTACTTTGTTATTTCAGCTTTTCGCTCAGTTTCATGTGTACATTTAAAACAGATAATGTAAATTTATCTATATGAACTTTTGATTCCTATGCAGCTTCGTCAGTTGCTCGCTTCCAGTTTCAGCCGATGAATGATGAAAAGACTGCGCTTTTGATAAGATGAAAATAGAATGGTAGCACTATTTCTGGATTAGTGTAATTTTATGATAATAATTGTTGACTATTATTCTCAGTTACAAAATATTCGTAGATTAAATCGACAGTTTATAGTAATAAGTTCTCTTTGTAATAATACTACATTTGATAGAAAATAAATGTGAAGCTGCGCCTGTATGTTAATTATTTATTGTGAAATTAGTTGTCGGGCTTCAAGAAACCTGGCATGGGTCATGGAAATCTTTTAGTATTAATTATTTAGTAGCCACAAAAAAATAACAAATATGAATTAAAAATAGCTCCCAAATTAAAAGTGTTAATTAAGTGTTTTTATTTTACAAATTACTCGTATTAAATATCAGTGTTACACATATATTTGAGTCAGTTTCCAAGTGAAAGTGGTACAATTTAGTGACGCACTCAAGTCACTGATTTCCTTAACATTTGGCTCATAAATGCAGTTTTTAACGGCGATTTTGATGGCGTTTTTAGTTTTTTAATTTTGAAGCCCTATCGCTGATATTATGGGGCTTCAGCTTTCATGCTTGACTCATTAATCTTTTTTTGTAAAGAAACTACACACCCAACGCTATAGTTTCCTATTCTAATTATGATTCTTTAGCGTAGATGGGCAAGAAAAAAAATTAAAATTTTCAAATTTCGAAACTTTCAGCCGTTAACAATGCAAAATTGAATCGCTCACAGAATTTTTTCCCCAAACGTCTACAGCTTGAATTTAAGTAGCAAATGAAGGCCTTGTAGCTCTGAATCGAATGCCGTTGGAATGATTGAGTAGACGTTTGGGGATACAAGACTACAGGCTTAAGAAGTTTCAAAATTTACATGGTGAAGATGGGTAAAATGGTAACCGCGTAGCTGTTTTACTCAATGAGTGAGCGTGTATGTGCAAACACGCTCAGCAGCGTACTAAATTGTACACTTCACGTGAACTGACTCATTTCGGTTATGGCTTAGCGTTTTAAATAAATATGATTAGGTATTAAAATGGTTTGGATAATGTATTTTAGGTTAGAATAGAAGTAGAATACAAGAGATACGAGAGTTATAATTATAGTATGTCTTCTCAAGCAGCCCCATAGATATGGAGCGAGTGCTAGAGTGTAGTCGGTAGTACAGAAGTTCCCTTCCTCTTTTGAGATGACTCCTTCTGTAGATCCAGATAATAGCATGCTTTCTCACCAACGCATCCGCTTCCTTTCCGCGAGGTTCGTCATGAATCCCGTTCAAAAATGAGATCATCCCCGTCGTTTTGTTAATCGTGCTGGAGTGTGGGTAATCAATATTTTTGGCCTTTTTTCCTCCACCCGGTAATCTGATCCTCAGCCCGAAAATTTGCTGAAGCTCGGTTTGGTTCACGACTCCAAACGCTCAGGGATTTGAATGAATTTCGTCAAACTGTCGCTTGAATGTAGAGACGCTGCTGATAAACGGACCAGATCACGTATCCAAAGCAAGGCGGCCAAGACAAACTTCCGCGATAAGTGTAGAACTTGGATTTGGTCTTGGGAATGAAGTCAATGAAACGAAAGACGGGGTCCATTGAGACGTAGCCACGAGGCTCATCTTGTTCCGAGTGTTCTTCACGCTCCTTCCGAAAGTGGTAGGCGGCCTGGGTGAATGGCTCAAAGAGATATGGGTCTGGAGAGTGCCCTCCTCCTCAATCTTCTGGATCACATCTTCTTCCGTTTCCTAAACAAATAATCATCATGTAAAAATGTCAAATATTTTAGATCACTCTTGGTATTTCATAAAAACTGGCTACCAACGCATCCACAAGCACAGACAGGATGATAACCAGCTTCTCTCTGAATTGGAAGAGTCGGTTTGGACGCGAGCCAAAACATGCCAATATTTGATCGGATCCGCTGAGCCAGCAATCGTGAAGATCATCTGAAGCTCCATTTGCCTCTATAATATAAAAAATACATAGAGAAACTTAGCAAACAACTCAAACGTATTTAATATCGTACCCTTTT
>LJIJ01002962.1:0-22379 GCA_001718145.1 Orchesella cincta | reverse complement strand
CCACACTCAACTTTTCAACGAGATCCCAAACTGGATTGGAGAGTGAAGTTCAGTTATGGTTTACTGATTTTCTGGCTTCTATCAGCAGTTGGAATAATTGGAAAGTAATTCATGCTGAAAGATGTGAACGATTCAATGTCGCACTGGCTTACTGGTTATCTGCCCTTTTGGTCGCAGTTTTGTATTCCGTTTTTCGATGGTATCTCCATGACATCTGTATTATGGTCAATGGATTCTATAAATTTATGAAATATATGTATCGTAAGTTCCTTAATTTAAGAAACATATACAGTTTTTGCTAAACGAAAGTTAAATTAAACTCTTAAATTACAGGAAAATATTATGGGGTCGTCGTACAATCCAAACAAAAGCAAAGAAAACTCTATATTTCATTTATCTGTGAGTTTCTTGCGTGCTATTGCGTTCTGTCTTACAGTTTCATAACAATGGTCGTCATTTATGATCCAAGGGGGATAATTTATCTTGGCGATTTCGTTCCCGCCAAGTACTACACTTTCCAGTACCTTTCCTTATAATTTTGTTTCATTCGTACCTTTATTTTATTCAGCATATGATTTGCGTTGCTGTCTGCGCTCCGACTTTGGTTTATGCTTTTATTTTTGCTCCGATTCTCATAAAAGAGTTGAGAATCGGTAGAAAGAATTACAAAATGAAGAATAGTTTACGAAAAGTAGAAAATGTTTTTCCATACGTATCGCTGCCTGCAAATACTGCAAGCAAATATTTTCAGTGGTTCTTGGAATTTTTTCTGGTGATCGCAATGCAATGTTTATGTTGGCAACTATATTCTGCAATTTGTATTGATTAAATATTGGGAAAACTTGATACTGTGTCAAAAGGAACACTTATAGCTTGGCGATGGTTTTCATGGTGTTGTGGGCTGCATTGATGGAATTGGGAAGATTTTTCTTTTTGAGAGGAAACAAACGAAAATTCTTGGAAAGGAGATAAATGGGGCAGCGCGAAAAACAACAAGCTAATGAAGAAGTTTATCAGGAGTTGTAAACCAATTGTATTGAGTTTATGGTAGGCAGTTTATAATTGGAAGGGTGAACCTCATTATATTTTTATAGGGGAGTTGGAAGAGGTACGTTTAGAGCACTGCTGACCACAAAACCTTAGTAAAAACGAAATGTTTATACCCTTTATGCTTACTTAATCACATTCAAAATGTAAAAGTACACGCCTTCTTGAATAAATGCACTTTTAATTAAAAATGTGGTTGTGTCATAATATCAAATGTCATATGTCAAAATCAGCAAAGAGGACCACAACGACCAAAACTCCACACAACCCCATAAAATATACCAAAGCGTGACGCCACTTTTTTAGACCTTACGAGCCGCAGCGAACATCAAACAAGTCAATCTTACGAAGAAACAGAAAAGCATCCGCAATAAGTCATCCCAATTCAGATGATAATCGAAATGCAACTCGGAAAGAAAATGGACTAAAAATCGCTCACGTAAACGTACAATCAGTAAAGAACAAATACCATCAAATTCAAGCTCTTCTTGATCAAAAGCAATTTGACATCCTATGTTTAACAGAAACATTCCTGAAACCTGAACATCAATTCTGCAGCTTCAAGGGGTACAACATCTTCAGAAAAGACTCGACATGTTCCAGCCAGAGAGGAGTAGCAATACTAGTCTCGGAAAACCTCAGCGCATGGGAATGTAAGTTAGAAGCCTCATCAAATAATATAGAAATTTTGACAATTAACATACAGTACAAAAACCTAAGGCACTGTAAGGTATTTTGTGTGTATAGACACCCCAATTATAGAGGGAAATCCTAAATAGCGACATTGATTGTATTCAGGATATAGTTAGAAACACCAAAGATGAATTTATAATGCTAGGGGACTTTAACCTCAAAGACAAATATGTTAATCCACTTATTCATTTCTGTGATGGACTAACATAAAGCAAGTTGTAAATCTCCCAACAAGAAACAACAAGCTACTCGACCTAATATTTGTTAACAAAGTAGAAAATGTATTAGGTTCTTCAAGTTACGATGCACACATTGCTGACCACCACCTCACAGAATGTTTATACAAGTATTCAAAACCAAATGAATATAGAACGCACTTCTACCGATCTTTCAAAAAATCAAACACTGACAATTTTACAAACACATTGGACAAAATCTTTAACTATACTCCAGACCATTTGACGATTTCCTTGCATCCTTCATGCAAACCTAAACTCCACAATACCACTTCACAAAAAAACATTTAAGGTCAAGCATACAAAAAAAGTATATCTGCCAACACAAAAAAGATAATGAGATTGAGAAAAAGGACACGCACTAAACATAAACGTATGCCTAGTATTGAAAGTATTAAAATGCTAAAGCATCTTAAGAAGCTTATAAAGCATGGTATACTGAATGATACGAAAACTTTGCTAAATACAGCTATAAGTAAAGGCAATGTGTGGTCTGGTCTCAAAAAATCATTCAATTTCACTAAAAAGAAGCAGACTCCAGTTAAGCTTGAACCGAATGTGTGAATGATTTCTATGTAATATTTCCACTAAAGACCCTTCTCAAGACACATCTCTTTCCAGACAAACCGACAACAGTTAATCCTAATAATAGGCAATTCCAACTCAAATCATTCACTTCCCTTGACTTACTAAATGCTTGGAAAGGTATGAAAGATCATGATTCCCTGTCTACGGATCCTTTGGGATTAAACAACAAAATATTCAGTCACGCTATGAAATCTCAAGTTTGTACAAACACTTACTTATTTTTTCAACATATTCTCTAACACGGGGGAAGTACCAAGCTACCTCAAAACTGCTCGTATTGTACCTATTGCCAAATGTGAAGAACCCAAATCTCCAAACGATACTCGCCCAATCAGTATACAGGCTATAATAACTAAACTCATTGACAAGTGCATTTATAAGCAGCTCATAGAATACTTTGAAGCTAACAAGCTCCTGAATAATAATCAGTTTGGTTTCAGGCGAAATCTGTCCACAGTTCATGCTTTAATTTCACTTAGTGATTATATATACGAAAATCTAGACCAAAATAAAGTATGCGCAGTTGTCTCGCTTGATCTCCAAAAAGGCCTTTGATTCAGTTAGCCGAGAAATATTAATAGAAAAACTCAAATGGTATGGTGTCGACTCGACTGCCAACTAATCAATTCCTTTATAAATGACAGGGCACAGTATGTCAACATTGATAGTCTAAATTCTAGTATCAAAAACACAACTAAAGGCATACACAAGGCGCATCAACAAGTAGCCTTTATTTTAGTGTATACATCAATGACCTCCCGAATATCCCAACATTCTGTAAACCAACTCTTTTCGCTGACGACACAACACTAGCTAATGCGTGTAAAGTAAACCAAATACCTGATATGATAAAAAACATAGAATATGATCTCGAAAAAGTACAAGAATGGCTTAATGCCAACCATGTTAAACTTAATGTTAAGAAAACACAATTGTTAATTATAAGCAAACCACAAGCAGCAAACTCATGTAAAAACATTCAAATCTGTTTAAATGGTGAAGTTATCGAAAATGTTGACAACATGAAACTATTAGGGGTCATTTTTGATAAGCACATGTCTTTCACTCATCACTGCAATTATGTAAGCAAAAAATGCAACAACATTATATATAAACTTTTTCCACTCAAATACATTCTCTCAAGGGAAAACAAAGAAATCCTAATGAACGCACTGGTAATGAGTATCCTTAACTATGCTTGTATTGTTTGGTTAAGTAATTCTAGAAAAGAAAATACCGCAGCAATAGATAAAATCATAAAAGCAGCAGCACGTTTCGTGCTAGGTAGAAGAAAATTTGATAGTGTTAGTTCATGTATAACTAACGATATAGGATGGCTCTTTAGCAGAAACAGACACATTTTTGAAACTCTTAAATTAGCGTATAAAATGACTTTTTACCCCCAGAATGGATACTTTTATAATTACTTAGATTTCTCTTACGACAATGCTCAATCAACTCGCAACAACAACTATAGAACTCCTAGTATCAAATATAAATCAAAATGGGGAGAAATGTGTTTCAAATTCAATGCAGTAAAAACATGGCTTCAATTGCCATTTAGTTTGACCACAAACAAAATAAAAATCACTGCTTTTGCACATGCTTACTGAACAAAACAAATCACTTATAGACAACCAATATGACAATGCTAACTATCTGCTGATTGAAAAAACCATTGAAGATGTAGCAAAAGGTAACTACTAATATTATAACCGAATGTAACTATAATTAATCTAGAATGTCTAAGTTTAAAAATATCATTGTAATGTATATTTATATGAACACACAAAAAAAATGTTATAATTATAATTTAACCTTTTTCACTTTGTATCTGACCTCATTTTAATACCATACCTGTATGTCATTTTATTGATAATTTGCCTCGATTCTGAGGGTTATATGATGACAATAAATTCATTATTATTATTATTGTTGATAGTAATATTTTAGAATTATTTCCTATTTAATTAGATATAATAGGTGTTTTCCATCAATTCATGTAATTTTTTGTACAACGTTGAACAGTTAATTAAAATGCTATTTTGCAACGCTGCTGTACTAATACAGAATAAGAAACCTATTGGTGTTTTATGACATACGGTCAAATTGCCGAATAAACAGTCAGAAGATCGTAGTTAAATTGAAATCAATGCCAATTTACATTAATTGATAATGCAATTTGTAACATTTTAAACGCTCATGTAGTTGGTGGTAAGTTTTATTTCGAAACTAAACAGAATGTATGTATTGCATAAAAAATTTCCAATAATTACGGACATTCCAAGCGAATCGTTTATTCGAAAAAGACAGTTGCACTGAATTTTAACTGCCACTCACTCGTCAGCGGGTTTCTTCCTGACGATCTGACTAAATGTTTTGCATACTCTATGCAGCTGAATACATGGAGGTGTCCAGCTGTCCGGGATTGACGCTGCTGTGTCAGCTTTTACTAACTTATGTCATTAAAAATAAATCCTCCCTTGTCTCAGTCTTTGGTTTCTCTAAACCATGATGGTCGGCTGTGTGTTTGATCATCCCGTGTAGATAAACGTGTAACGATTATAAAAGTTGCTCTTCTAAATTGCTCCCTGGTCAGACCAGCAAGGAAAGATTATTAACAAACTGTTTTATCACGTACCTACCATGTTTATTTACCATAGCAGCACCCACTCAAACTTGCAATAATTATTGGGCATTGTCACGTTTAACTCCTGGACGTATATCGATAATTCACAACTCGATAATGCTAAATCAAAATCATTCTTGTTACATCGGAAAACGAAATCGCTTGTGATTTACATACCCTTTTGGTATACCTGTGTTGGAATATGTGCTGTTTTTTTCTTGAAAACTGTAGTCTCTTGAACCGAATTGTAGATTTTATTCATAAACCTGGTAAACACGTATTTGTTCATTCCCGTGAACGACAATAAGTGCATATCGAGGGAAGTTTTATAATAATTTGAAATCCAAATAAAACCATTCGAACTGGTTCCTCATAGTAGTTTTGTCATTGAAGTTGGTTGGCTATCTGTTGTTACAGATTAACCTTGAACTTGACCATGACAAACTAGAAAGCAGATAAGATCGACAATGCGACAAACAAGTAATCTTTGAAGAAAGTTCTCTCAAGTTGTAGTTAGGAAAGGCACTTTGTGGTAGCATAACTTACATTTTACTTAACAAATCAACGGGGGAAAGACCTTGTAAGAAAACGTAGTTCCTTAAAACACATTGAGTATTGTAATAAAATACTTTGGACAAATGAAAGAAAACAAAATTCCCGACTTCAAGCCTCACCAATCTACTTCATTATAATGGCCATAACCAGAATTAGGAACTCTCAACAACAAATAGAAACTTCACGTGAGTCCATTTTATTTAGCAAACGAGTTTCTAATTTCATCAAATATTTGGATTGGCTGTCATCTCATTTTGGAGTATTGGGAGGACGCTACAACGAAACCACTGCTATTCAACTTTATCAACGTGACCCTAAATCAGAATGGAAAGTGCGATTGAACTATAATTTGGTGATTTTTTGGCTTTTTGCCGCATTTGTCATAATTGTGAAGTACTTTCTGCTTAAGGATGTGAATCGTTTTAATGTTGGGTTGGCATATTGGCTTTCTACTGTATTGGTTACCATGTTTTACTCAGTTTTTCGATTTTATCTTCACGATGTTTGCATCATGACAAATGGATTTTATAAATTCATGCTGTACATGTTTTGTAAGTTGAATTTATGTCACTTTTTAAAAATTACTTTAAAATCAGTCAAACATACACTTCATTATTTTAGGCACATTTGGAAAAGGGAACGATCCTAATGTAAGCAGAGAAAATCGCTATATTTCAGTTTTGTCGGAGTTGCTAGCGGGCTATGCCGTACTTTCTTGTAGTTTTATTACCATGGTAATCGCTTACGATCCAAGAGGATTAATTTTTCTGGGGGAATTTGTTCCTATTAACTACTATGGTTTTCCAGTGCCAATCTTTATAATTCTATTCCACTCTTATTTATATTTTATTTTGCACATAGTTTGTATTGTAGTTTGTACAGCGACTCTTACATACGGATTTTATTTTGCTCCGATTCTCATTAAAGAATTGAGACTGGGTTGCAAAAGCTACAAAATGAAGAATAGTTTACGAAAAGCAGAAAACGTTCGTCATGTGTATCGTTCACTACAAATTCTTCATTCTAACGTTTTCTGCGTGCTCGGAATATTTCTTGTGATCTGCAACGGAATGTGCATGTTGGCAACTATATTCTGCAATTTTGTATTGATTAAATATTGGAATCACCTTAATCTAGTGTCAAAAGGAACACTTCTGGTTTGGACAGGTGGTTTCATGGTGTTTGGGCGTCTAATGGAACTCGGAAGATTTTTCTTTTTGAGAGGAAACAAAACGATAAATTCTTGGAAAGGGGATAAATGGGGCAGCGCGAGAAAACAACAAGCTAATGAAGAAGTTTATCAGGAGTTGTAAACCAATTGTATTGAGTTATGGAAAACAGTTTATAATTGGAGGGTGAGCATCATTGTATTTTATAGGGTGTTGGGAGAGGTACGTTTAGAGCTTTGCTGACCACAAAACCGTAGTCACGAAAAGCAAACCCAAGACGGTAAAACTGCATGAAAACAAATTTTGTGGCCAATTGGAAGATAATTTTCAATATGTTTGGTAAAAAGCACAAGCAATTTTATTTGGTGTTGCTACTTGCTACCAATGCACATAATTATCATTTATACTATGGAATGCCGAATTACAATTTAAGTATGATGGCCGAGCTTGTTAGACAGATTGCACAGAGGTTCCAATCTTACACAAATAACAACATGTTTTCCCTGAAGCAAACTTTCATCGAGATTTAAGATAGTTGGATTCGAGCATAGTTCATTATAAAGTATTACAAGGTATTATAAAAAGATATAAAATGTAGATTGGCAGACTGAACCAACTCGAGTTTGTATCAGCAGTGAACACAATCTTGGAGTTGAATCAAACATTTGGGGAAACAACAACCGGAGATTGTCAAGGTTGTGTCATTCAATCGTGCAGAGTTATAGAAGCTGGTAATCATCGCTGCACTACGTTTAACCTTGACGTGGTGAGCAGAAAGCCTTTTACGGCTTTATAATAGCATAAATTTTTCGAAATATCAAACATTTTAGAATGGCTTTAATTGCTTTAAACGAAATAAATGGCAAAATATTTAGCTGTTATGCTTTCACTCTTGGTTATTAACTAAATTAAGTATTTCAAACAAAAAGCGTGTCACATAATGATGTAGATATTTTCACATAATCAATTTCCGCATTTCCAACAGCCTCTGGCTCGTTTGGTTTTCGAACACCCAGTTTTTTATAGTGCTCTCACAACAGTGTGTAACGAATACAATTAACCAGACACCAAATATTTGGTTACAATGACGACAGCAAAAAATGACAAATCTCAACGTAAAAAGAAATCCTCGTCCGATTCAATTTTATTCAGCAAACGACTTTCCCAGATGATCCAATATGTTGATTGGGTAGCATCCCAGTTTGGTGTGATGGCAGCCCGTTTCAACCAAGCGACACAGACTTATCAACGCGATCCCAAACTAGAGTGGAAAGTTCGATTAAATTATTCTTTGTTTAATTTTTGGCTTATTGCTGCGGTTGGGATAATTGTTAAGTATTACATAAAAAAGGATGTCAATCGCTATAATGTGGCATTAGCTTTTTGGCTGCCAGGATTTCTCGTCATGATTGGGTTCTCAATTTTCCACTGGTATATTCACGATCTCTGCATCATGATCAATGGCTTCAAACAGTTCATAGAATATATGTACCGTAAGTTAGTCAGTTTTATTTTAAATTTAAAATTTTTAAAATAATTTTTTAATAATTTTTAATTTTAGGAACATATGCTGCAGTCGGTTACGATCTAAACAAAAGCGTGGAAAATAGATTTATTTCTTTTCTCTCTGAACTGGTTGGGTGGTACACCGTCGTGTCTTATACTTTTGTAACGTTGCTCATCGCGTATAATCCTAGAGGTGTAATTTTTCTTGGAGATCTCATTCCTGTAAAATATTTTTCGTTTCCTGTCGCTCTACTAGTTATTCTCTTCCATTCTTATCTTTATTTAATTATTCATATCGTTTGTAATATGATAGTTATATCAACCCTTATTTACGGGACGTATTTTGCGACCATTCTAATTCATGAATTGAGGCTTGGTCGCAAAAACTATAAGATGAAGGATAGTTTACGACAAGCTGAAAATCTTTGCAATGTGTATAGATGTCTTTAAATACTGCAGGCAAGCGTGTTTTCCATTCTTGGAATTTTTCTTGTGATTTTCAACGCCAATTTTATGCTGGTGAATATTTTCTGTAATTTTGTTCTCATCAAATTTTGGGGACAGCTGGACATGGTGTCAAAAGGGTGTCTTCTTGCGTGGACTGCGGTTTTCATGATCTTCTGGGCATGTGTGTTGGAACTCGGAAGATTTTTATTTTTGAAGGGTAACCAGGTCATTAATTCGTGGAAGGGAGATAAATGGGGCAGTTCGAAACAAAACAGATTAATGCGACGGTTCATTAGATCTTGCAAACCAATTGCTTTAAGTTATGGAAAACAATTTGTCATCGGGAGAGTAAGCATCATCATATTTTTACAGGGGTGTGGGAAGAGGAACATTCCGAGCGTTGCTCACCACCAAAACGTAATTGTAAAAAGTTCAATTTTTTACACACTGACAATTTATTTCATTTCAAAATCAATAAAGTGTCCCATCCTATGCTGCCCTTCATTTCCCAATTTTTACCATGTATAGTAACATATCATCACTGACATTTCATTAAGATTTTACGAGTAACCTCGTGTAGATAATGGCGAAATCAATTGTAGCTTTCCCTAATTATAAGGTAGGTGGTATGAAAAGATTAATAATGAAAAGGATAAAACCGTTGCTGGTAAATTGTCATAAAATACATAAATCAAGGGCAGTGTCAGATCCTACATGACTCTTGGTTGGCCGTTGATAAAACCTGACACCAAAAGTTAATTGAGTAATTGAGAATAATAATCTTTGACATTACAAAAAGCAAGATTTAAATCTATTATATGCTCGGAATATCAATTTGTCACTCTTTCCATACTTATTTTTTAAACCCGCGTAAAACGTTAGAACGAATTGCGACGTAGTTTCGCTTTTAATTATCAGCGTGTTTTAATATTACACGTGTGGTTTAAGGTATTCTCGTCGACGTACGTCAAACGTCCAAGTGGATACAAATTATTCACTCACTCGACAGCGGAACGACGAAGAAGTCTGCAACTCCGCAATAACCATCCAGTCCATGAGATTTAAAAATGTTAGGCGAACCAATTCTAGAAACTCTAATGCGGTTTCATCTGCAGCAACAGGAAACCTATGGAACATCCCCATTTACATTTTCCCCACAAGAAGATAAGCTTGTTTCAAATGAAAAAACTCGAATTTGGATGGTAACCATAAAACAAACTTTATATGGACTAATCTGCATTGGTTTGTGGCTACAATATTTTACCGAAGATGGCAACAGCGTTGAATATGTTTATCGTCTCGAAAGCCTTTTTTATGTGGCGGCTTTATCTGCACTCATTTTCTCAAAGTGGTCCACATTTCAAAATTCAAGGGAAATAATGGAGCTGTACAATCTTTTCAAAACATTTGAAACAGCGTGTTTATCAGGTAAGAAATCAATTTACCAAACGCTTAAGCTCAAATAAGAAACCTGTTTTATTTCCGTAGAACTGCATGCTCGCGGTCGAAACGAAAAATTGTTGGGGATCAGTGGAAAACGGTTGCTTCAGTTTTATTTTTTGTGTGGCGTGTGCACATCACCTTCTGCGCCACAGGCCATACTTTACAAAGGTGGTTTTACCCCTGCAGTTCTGCAACACTAGGATATTTAATTTTACCAGAATGCAATCCAAATTTCAAAGGAACTGAATGGGAACTCAGTTCAAAACTTTTATTGCTCGGTAGTTGTTTTATAGTTTGTTGGCTATTTACGGATTCATTTGGAATTTTTGCTTTTCAAATGACGTGGATATCATTTGCACAAGCCTTTTCTTTTCCAGTGTATCTAAAGCATTTTTCTAAAATTTTGGATGTGAATGCAGCAACCCAAAGACATTTATGCTACAAAACAATGCGGAAATATAGGGAATTGCAAATTTTAAATCGCTATTTTAATCAGATTCAGCAGGGTGTCATCACTCATGTTGCAATGTTTCTTATTATAATCGCGCTGATAACTGGAGCTTACACTTTGGTTTCTCTTGGATCGGATATCAAGGCACCGGAACTGCTTTTATTTTCATTTGCGTCTTTTGATGGGCTCGTTGTGATGCTCATTTTCTTCACGATTATGGCAAACGTCAATAGCGGAGCTACCCGAGCTATTCAACATGTAAAGAGTAAGTTTTTACCTAGCATTATGGATAAAAGGATCCGAAAATGGGTTGAAGTATATTTACTATCTTGCCGAGCACTGCAAGTTAATATTGGAGCAGTAAATTTTGTTGATAAATGTACTCCTTTCATGCTACTCAGTTTCTGTTTGAATCAAATTGCAAATTTGTTACTATTAGATTAAAGGTAAGTATTTTTGCAGTTTTTTTACTGAAATCTGTTTGTATTTAGATCCTCTGTCAAACATATTAACATAAAAATCAAACACTAAATAAATTGAAGGAAATAATGCTCAACCTTATCTAAAAATACGTTTTAATACATGTAGAGATATAAATGATGATGTTTACATAATTTAATAAGACTGATAAAAGAACATATTTTCAGTCTTATATTAATGTCTTATGCAAACAACAATGGTCAAGTTATGGCGGTTTGCCTATCCGAGGCTTATGATTACACATTTGTATTATTCCATTATGGACAATTGTCATATATCGAAATAAGTTTATTTTCTCAAAACTGTAATTAATTTTGTAAACCAAATTTGACGAATATTTGGAGAGGAGATAAAATCGACAATCCGAAGAACCATAACTTAATGAAAACAATTAACAGTTGTAACCCGATTAAGTCAGATATGAAACGCAGGTTTATATGAAGGAGGGATACGATAAGGATGAGTACTTTTGTTTTTTACATAATTGTTAGTAGAAGAGAAGCCAGCCGATAGATAGAGAAAGACGGACAGTTAACAACCAGTGTTTTTAAAATGTAAAATAAAAGGGAAAATTTTAGAAGCATTTAAATATGTGAATTTACGAGAGTATTCATTTTGACATAATTGAGCTACCAAAGACTGATGAAAGGATACTAATTTCAGTTGAATGATACGGTAAATCAAAATAATAAAATTGAAAGTTCAACATTTAATATGTGTCTTGTGTCTTCCAGTTGCTATCTAGTTCTCCTGTGGGTGCTCATGTGGGGTGACTAGTGCAATAAATAAACCGTACAAGTTAAGCGCGAACGCATCATGGAAAACAGCACCAACCTACCTTCCCAAGCAAAACCAATATATTTCGTCACTTTGGCCGCAGCAAAAATAAAGAGAAAAAGAAATTCGCATCAGTCAATGTTGTTTAGCAAGCGAGTTTATAGGTTTGTCAAATATTGGGATTGGATAGCAAATCGCTTTGGATTGATTGGGGGACGCTTTAACATTTCAACACGGTCCTATAATTGCGATCCAAACTCGTGGAAAGTGGAACTAAATTACATTTTAGTATTTATCTGGCTTCTTGCTGCTGTTGGAATTATTTTAAAGTACTACATGGTGAAAGACGTAAATCGCTACAATATAGCAATAGCCTATTGGCTAGCTTCTATTATGCTATTCATGGCACACTCAATTTTCCGATGGTGTCTCCACGACATTATGATAAATGGCTTCAAGAAATTCATGGAATATATATACAGTAAGTTTCCTATTCAAAATAGTTTTGGCTAAAGAAATAACAAGGAATATTTAATTTCAGGCAATTACGCTACCACTGACTATGATCCAAACAACAGCGCGGAAAATCGCTGTATTTTGCTCATGTTAGCAACTGGTACATGTGCTGACACAGTTTCCCACATTTTTATTAATCTAGTCATTGCTTACGATCCTAGAGGAGCTATTTTGCTTGGTGACTTCATTCCACCAAAATATTTCACCTTTCCAGTTCGTCTCCTTACGATACTGATCCACTCTTACTTGTATTTACTTCAGCATATTATTTGGTTCATGGTTGTTATGACTACAAGTATTTATGCATTCCATTTCTCTCCCATTCTTATTCGGGAATTGAGAATTGGACGCAATAACTACAAGATGAAGAACAGTTTACGAAAAGCCGAGAATGTTCGCCATACGTATCGTTGTCTACAAATATTTCAGGCAAACGTGTTCGGCGTACTGGGTATCTTTCTGGTGATTGCCAACGCGGTTGTGATGCTGACAACTATTTTGTCTTAATAAAATATTGGGATGGACTGGATACGGTTTCCAGGGGAACTTTAATGATGTGGACTGTAATTTTCATGGTATTTTGGGCAGGCGTTATGGAACTGGGAAGATTTTTGTTTTTGAGGGGGACAAAGGTGATCAATTCCTGGAAAGGGGGGAAATGGGGAAGCTCGTTTGAAAATAAGATGATGAAAAAGTTTGCTCGGAGTTGTAAACCGATTGTGTTGAGCTATGGAAGACAGTTTATTCTCGGAAGGGTGAGCATTATCATATTTTTTCGTGGAGTTGGAAGGGGAACCTTCAGAGCTTTACTAACAACAAAACGGCGGTAGTTTAAAATCCGAAAATTTTCATTTCAATTTTCACAAATTTCACACTTCTTCAAATGCGTTTTTCTTTTTTCCAACACAAGTAGCATGATATTAATTATGAAAGAAATTGTTAATTGAATGTCAAAACGTAGGGTAAACTAAGGTAAACGTGGGCGAGTAAGTAAGATATATGCGCGTCATATGTGAAGTATAGATATAGGGAGAAAATAAGTTGCAAAAGAAGAAAACAAATTTATAATTTACGATGACAAGACTTGCTGCTCAACATATTTGTTGAAATTTATTACCTCTTTCTATATGCTTAATTTGTAATTAAACAGGTATGCATGTGATTAACTGTTTTTTTGTTAGAAAGGGGGTTTCAAAAGTTGATAACAGGATTTTAAGTTTGACGGACGGACGTCAAGTACGTTAAATTAGTGTTTTATCCAACCTTTACGTAAGTGTCCTTATTACACGTTTTGACTTCTAAAAATTAGAATATTATCAATAATTCTCACGTCTAGCCATGTTATTATTATTATATGTGAATTGATTTTAATTAATCTAGCTTCAAAATAAAGGTTGCCGTCCGTTTTGGATGATTTAAAAGATAAAGAAACACACTTGTTTTTCGTTAATGAGGATGAAAAATCAGCACATACAGCATATATATACTTGACAATGTAGTTAACTTATTGTAATTATGATTAGGAATCTTGGTATGAATACTGGTATTTAATGCGGGGTTTGAAATAGTAGAGGAATGCACAAGAAATGTTTTTAGGTATTTTGTAATGGACTGTATGAAGTGTTTGAGGATGAGAATCAAAAAGTAGGTAGACAAGCAAGGAATGAATGATACACAAGAAGACTGGAAGTGTGTTTTTAGCTTGAAAAGAACTTGGAAAATTTAATGTCAAAAAATCTAATCGGGTGAAATTGAGAATTTGATATGAAACCGACGTGAAGTTGAAGGACAGAGTGAAGGTGTCTGACCTTTCAGAAGTAGAATAATGGGCGCAGAAGCTAATGTGCGACTGCTTTTTATAGGGAAAATTGTACATAAAAACTGGTCAAAAAACGAAGGAACATAATTAGCTGAGATAGTATTCATGAAGAACATTTGAAGTAGATGAATGTGAGTAACATTAACCGCGTAAATGTGATATGATTCATATACCAACACATTGACATAATTGAAATTAGGGACTCCTTTATTTAGTCTATACATTTCCAGGTAATATATCTCAATAGATGATGACAGAACATTTTTTCGAGGTAATATAAACTAAACAATACAAATTTCTTCGAAACATCGGCAATCTACAATTCTCTGAATCGTATAACACAGAGCCCAATGACATATAAATATATATGTAGATTACATCCTAATATAAAGAAACTATGATCTGTAAATTCCTTTTTGTAGATTATTTGAAATTGAATAGGAATGGTAGTAGTATAACAGCTTGGTATATACTCCCGTAAATCTCTGAAAAGCTGTCACAGAATTACTGTTTTGTCTAGACACATAGTTTGATAGAATAAGTAAGAATTGAAAACAACACTCAGAAAGGAATGAGTACATGTTTTAAACGGGATGAAAATATCGATATACGACTGTAGGCTGACGAGAGCGGGACTCTGCTGTTTATTCCTGTCTTCCACTATAGCTTATCCAGTCTTTGTTCTATATCAGTGAGGAGGTAACAATGTTTGTGAACAGGGCACTGTCTTTACGAGATCTATTCCACTTAGTTGTATATACACAGCTGTCTCTCTCGGATCGAATGCAAGACATATTGTAACAAGTCTCGATAGAAGCTTGGAAGGTAACCTCCGACCTGTCTCCAGACACTATGAATAAACCCAAAATAATGTTACATGCTGTTACACTACTCAGACATCAAATTCTCTTTCGATTACTATTTGACTATACATATAATTGAAATTGACACTCATAGATAAAATAATGGACACTCGCGCGTTGGCTGAGGAAGTGAGAGTCGGTAGGAATCGTCTCTCTGAATAGGTACGCGTTACTTTCAACGGTAGCAGCTTCGTACAACGGTTGTCTCGGTTCAGGTACAGGGTGACGAGTATTAGTATGATTCGGTCCTAGTTTCACTGAGTAAATCTCGATGTGTTTTTGTCGTCGCCGCGTTATAAATTGTACCACTCCTATTATGTATACACTCTCCCAAATGGAAGGTGTGTTATTTGTGAGGCTTCCTCGTCCATACTCTTGATGTAGTGAGCCCTTCTCACTCTGCTGTCTCTGGCCACAAAGATAGGATTTACGGTTATATATCTCGTATGTGATCGATACTCATCATATATATCTGTCTATTCTCATAAACGTAGTTGTTAATATGGTAGACTGTACTCCTCTCTGCCTATTTGTATTAGAGGTTAATATGCTGTATATAGGGGATAGATGAGTGAGTAGTGGCGAGTGCCAGATAAAATCTATGATAGGCGAGCGAGAAGGTGAGTGGACTTAAACCAATTAAAGCAGCCTCAGGAAGTGAGTGATCGCAAGATTCTGATGTACTGTAGTTGTGTGTGCGTAGACTCAAGAGCAGAATATAGGAGGTCTGCTGTTAAGACAGGCCTCAATGTTGCATAATAATTTGAATTGCTCTGCTGTGAGTAAGGGTTGTTCCTACAACTCGGCGGAAGTGATATTTGACTTGTTTGACGCCAGCCTCCCACAGTCCTCCTTGATGGGGTGCTGCTGGGGGGTTGAAATGAAAGTTAGTTCCGATTCTGGTGAACTGTTGTTGAATTTGCGTTTGTTCTTGCTTGAGTAGTCGTTTGAGCTCCTTCTCTGCTCCAATAAAGTTGGTTCCACAGTCACTGTGAGGTGACTGCAGATTCCACGTCTAGCCACAAAGCGTCGGTAGCACGCGATGAATGCTTCAGTGCTGAGGTCGGAGACGCTTTCAAGATGAATTGCCTTTGTTGAAAAGCAAACGAATATGGCGAACCAAACCTTATCTGATTTTGCTCCTCTTCCTTCCTTCATTTTCACTTGGAATGGTCCTGCAAAGTCCACTCCGGAGTACAGGAAAGGTCTGTGGAGCGGTTACTCGGTTTCTTGGTAAGCTGCCCATGAGTTGAGTTAGTGTTTGCCTGTGCGACGACATGTTGTACATTTACGGATGAGGTTGCGCACCAAATCACGTCCACGAAATGAAAGTAGGAATTGCGGATGAGGGAGAGAGTAAGAGTAAATCCAGAATGGAGAGCATCATGATGATTTGATTCACTATCATTTTTGTAATAATGTGATGTGGAGGCAGGATGATGGGATGTCGTGCGTCTTCATGAAGAGATGAGTGCTCCAATCTTCCTCCAACTCGAAGTAGACCATGTTGGTCGATAAAGGGTTGAGCTGCTTCAATTGCTCTGGGATGAAACTTCCTTGTTTTTGTTGAGGTTGATATATCTTGTCTAAACTCCATTGTTGAGTCCACTTAATGAGCTGTTGTTGAGCTTCCTTCATATCAAAGGGGGAAAGAGGTTGTTGTTTACTTTTATTTTTAAGGAATAAATCGAACCTTGTCCAGTATGCTGTAGCTTGGCTGAGCTTGTACCAAGAAGAGAAGTGTTGAGAGATTCTCTCGTAAAGTTGATCACGGGAGGTGGAGTGACAGGACGCGAAATGAATTTTCGCTCGCTCCTCAGCTACAATTTCCTCTTCATTAGCTGCTACGGGATGCACAGGAAATTGATTGGACTGCAACCAGGAAGGTCCATACCACCAAAGTTTGTTGTCGTGAAGTTCTTCAGGTGAAATTCCTCTGGATGGGAGATCAGCTGGGTTGTCCTCGCTGCGGACGTGCCTCCAGTGCTCTGGAGGGATGAGAGTCTGGATATGGGAAACACGATTGGCAACGTAAGTTTTCATCTTCTGGATGATGCTGAATCCAGCGCAGCACAATGGTAGAATCTGTCCAGGCAAACAAAGTATAATTATCAATATTAATTGCAGATTTGACTGATTCTAAGCAATCAGCCAAAAGTTTAGCTCCACACAATTCCAATCTTGGCAATGAGGCTTGCTTAAGCGGAGCAACTCTAGTTTTTGCGGTGAGAAGATGAATGAGGATAGATCCATCAGCTGCTGTTGATCGAAGATAAATAGCACAAGCAAAAGCCTTTTCAGATGAGTCGCAAAATCCATGAAGTTGGTAGTTAGTTGCGTGTGAGTGAATGATACACCGTGGAATCTTCAGACAGGAAATGGATGGTAAGTTATCTTGATATAACTTCCATTTGTTGTAGATGTTGTCACTGAGCTTGTCATCCCAGCCACCTTTCTCAGTCCAAAGTTGTTGTAGAATCAGTTTTCCTATTATTGTTGCAGGAGCGAGCCAACCTAATGGATCAAAAACTCGAGCGAGATCTGAAAGGAGTTGCCGCTTAGTCGTTGCTAATTTGGAAATGTTGACTTGAAACTGGAACACGTCATCTTTTGGAACCCAACGAACTCCAAGCGCCTTCACGGTGTCATCAGTATCGAAATCATGGGAGTTTGATTTCTCACGGAGCTCTTCTGGGATGGAGTGAAGACATCAGGATCATTAGTACACCACTTTCTAAATTCCATTCCTGCTGTGTTACTAACTTGTTGAGATCTTGACTAATTGAAATTGCTTTTTGTTTTGTAGATGTTCCACTCATGAGATCATCTACGTAGGAATCTTTCTCCAGGACGTCTGATGCTGTTGGAAAGTTCTTCTTCTCATCTTTGGAAAGTTGAACAATGGAACGAGTTGCAAGAAAAGGTGCTGGAGCTGTACCGTATGTTACGGTGGTGAGACGATACTCCTTGATTGTATCGTTGGGGTCTTCCCTCCACAGAATTCGCTGACTGTCTGAATCCTCCGGGTGCATCTTAAACTGTCGGTACATTTTTCCAATGTCGGCCTTCAGTGCGATGGGGTGAAGTCGAAATCGAATCAGGAGCGAGAAGAGGTCATCTTGTATGGTGGCACCCACCATGAGCGTTTGGTTGAGTGAGACTCCAGTGCTGGATTTGGCAGATCCATCAAATACCACGCGGAGTTTGGTGGTGGTGCTATCTGCTTTGATCACAAAGTGGTGAGGTAAGTAAACAATAGGATTGTTACCTGCTGTAGAATGAGTGACGAGCTCCATATGCCCAAGAGACTCGTACTCTCTCATGAATTTGATGTACTCATGATGATGATGTGGATACGTCTTGAATCTTCTTTCCAGGTGAAAGAGTCGTTGAACTGCTTGCTGTCGCGTATCACCAATCTGCTTCATGTCCTTTTTGAATGGAAGGCGAACCATGTAGCGTCCATCTGGAAGACGGGAGTGGGTGGAGACGAAGTGAGCTTCACACTGGGCTTCCTCTGGAGTTAAGGGTTGCGCTGCTGGTGGCTCCTCCGTTTCCCAAAATCTCTGAACAAGTTTCTCAAGTTGGCACGTTGCAACATGAGAACGGATTTGAAGTTGCTGTTGAGTGTTTACCCTTCCAGATACAACCCAGCCAAAAATAGTATTCTGAGCTATGGGTGTATGGAGTGGTCCTTGCCTCCTTCCTTCTCTCATGATGAGGGCGACGACGTCAGCTCCCGAAGTAGATCAACGTCTCCAGGCTCACAGTAGTAGGATCAGCCAGTCGAATGTCTAGGTAGTTGGATCACAAGGCAACCGTGGCAGGGGCTGTGACTTCGATTAACTTTCAACATCAATGAATGTCTACATTACTTGTATCTCTGGTTCCACTAATTAGTGGAAAATAAACGTACGTATATTTTCTCAGGTTAATGATTCATTCATTGATGTTGAAAGCTTAATCTTACCGAAGGTCCAGGAACCCTGCCACGGTTGCCTTGTGATCCAACTCTTGGTCTCACCTACGAGACATTCGACTGCTGATCCTACTTCTGTGAGCCTGGAGACGTTGATTACTTCTGGAGCTGACGTCGTCGCCTCATCATGAGAGAAGGAAGGAGGCAAGGACCTCCATACACCCATAGCTCAGAATACTATTTTTGGCTGGTTTGTATCTGGAAGAGTAAACACACAACAGCAAATTCAAATCGTTCTCATGTTGCAACATGCAACCTTGAAAACTAGTTCAGAGATTTTGGGAAACGGAGGAGCCACCAGCAGCGCAACCCTTAACTCCAGAGGAAGCCCAATGTGAAGCTCACTTCGTCTCCACCCACTCCCGTCTTCCAGATGGACGTTACATGGTTCGCCTTCCATTTAAAAAGGACATCAAGCAGATTGGTGATACTCGACAGCAAGCAGTTCAACGACTCTTTCACCTGAAGAAGATTCAAGACGTATCCACATCATCATCAAATACCAAATTATGAGAGAGTACGAGTCTCTTGGGCATATGGAACTCGTGACTCATTCTACAGCAGGTAACAATCCATTGTTTACTTACCTCATCACTTTGTGATCAAAGCAGATAGCACCACCACAAAACTCGCGTGGTATTTGATGGATCAGCCAAATCCAGCACAGGTGTCTCCTCAACCAAACGCTCATGGTGGGAGCCACCATACAAGATGACCTCTTCTCGCTCCTGATTCGATTTCGACTTCACCCCATCGCACTGAAGGCCGACATTGGCAAAATGTACCGGCAGTTTAGATGCACCCGGAGGATTCAGACAGTCCGAATTCTGTGGAGGGAAGACCCAGCGATACAATCAAGGAGTATCGTCTCACCACCGTAACATACGGTACAGCTCCAGCACCTTTCCTAGCAACCCGTTCCATTGTTCAACTTTCCAGAGACGAGAAGAAGAATTTTCCTACAGCATCAGAGGTTCTGGAAAAGATTCCTACGTAGATGATCTCATGAGTGGAACATCTAAAACAAAAAGCAATTCATTAGTCCAAGATCTCAACAAGTTAGTAAACAGCAGCAGGAATTTAGAAAGTGTGTACTAATGATCCTGATGTCCTTCACTCCATCCCAGAAGAGCTCCGTGAGAAATCAAACTCGCATGATTTTGATACTGATGACACCGTGAAGGCGCTTGGAGTTCGTTGGGTTCCAAAAGATGACGTGTTCAATTCAAGTCAACATTTCCAATTAGCAATGACGAACGGCAACTCCTCTCAGATCTCGCTCGAGTTTTTGATCCATTGGGTTGGCTAGCTCCTGCAACAATGTCGGAAAACTAATTCTACAACAACTTTGGACTGAGAAAGGTGGCTGGGATGACAACTCAGTGACAATATCAACACAAATGGAAGTTATACCAAGATAACTTACCCACCATTTCCAGCCTGAAGATTCCTCGTTGTATCATTCAACCACACGCAACTAACTATCAACTACACGGATTTTGTGACTCATCTGAAAAGGCGTTTGCTTGTGCTATTTATCTTCGATCAACAGCAGCTGATGGATCTATTTCCATTCATCTCTCACCGCAAAAACTAGAGTTGCTCCCTCAAGCAAGCTCATTGCCAGATTGGTTGTGTGGAGCTAAACTTTTGGCTGATTGCTTAGAATCAGTCAAATCTGCAATTAATATTGATAATTATACTTTTTTGCCTGGACAGATTCTACTATTGTTTTGCGATGGATTTCAGCCTCATCTAGACGGTGGAAAACTTACGTTGCCAATCGTGTTTCCCATATCCAGACTCTCATCCCTCCAGAGCACTGGAGGCACGTCCGCAGCGAGGACAACCCAGCTGATCTCCCGTCCAGAGGAATTTCTCCTGGAAGAACTTCACAACAACAAACTATGGTGGTATGGACCTTCCTGGTTGCAGTCTGATCAGTTTCCTGTCCATCCCGTAGCAGCTAATGAAGAGGAAATTGTAGCTGAGGAGCGAGCGAAAATTCATTTCGCCTCCTGTCACTCCACCTCCCGTGATCAACTTTACGAGAGAATCTCTCAACATTTTTCATCATGGTACAAGCTCAGCCGAGCTACAGCGTACTGGATAAGGTTCGATTTATTCTTAAAATAAAAGTAAACAACAACCTCTCTCCCCTTTTGACATAAAGGAAGCTCAACAGCAACTCATCAAGTGGGTTCAACAAATGGAGTTTAGACAAGATATCATCAACCTCAAAAACACAAGGAAGTTTCATCCCAGAGCAAAATTGAAGCAGCTCAACCCCTACATCGACCAACATGGTCTCCTCCGAGTTGGAGGAAGATTGGAACACATCCCTTCATGAGATACACGACATCCAATCATCCTCCACACATCACATTATTACAAAAATGATAGTGAATCAAATCATCATGATGCTCTCCATTCTGGATTTACTCTACTCTCTCCATCATCCGCAACTCCTACTTCATCATTCGTGGGCGTGATTTGGTGCGCAACCTCATCCGCAAATGTACAACATGTCGTCGTCACAGAGCTGAAACACTAACTCAACTGATGGGCAGTTTACCAAGAAACAGAGTCACCGCTCACAGACCTTTCCTGTACTCCGGAGTGGACTTTGCAGGACCATTCCAAGTGAAAATGAAGAAAGGAAGAGGAGTAAAATCAGAAAAGGTTTGGTTTGCTATTTTCGTTTGCTTTACACAAAGGCAATTCATCTTGAAGCGTTCCGACCTCAGCACTGAAGCATTCATCGCGTGCTACCGACGCTTTGTGGCTAGACGTGAATCTGCAGTCACCTCCACAGTGACTGTGGAACCAATTTTATTGGAGCAGAAAAGGAGATGAAACGACTACTCAAGCAAGAAGAACTCAAGTTCAACAACAATTCACCAGAATCGGAACCACCTTTCATTTCAACCCCCCAGCAGCACCTCATCAAGGCGGACTGTGGGAGGCTGGCGTTAAACAAGTCAAATACCATTTCCGCCGAGTTGTAGGAACAACCCTTCTCACAGCAGAACAGTTCCAAACTTTATTATGCAACATTGAGGCCTGTCTCAACAGCAGACCTCTTTGTGCTCTTTCTTCTGATCCCTTAGACTTAGAAGCCCTTACTCCTGGTCATATTTTGGTTGGCTCACCTCTCCCTCAATCCCGACCCGATGTCAAC
>LJIJ01002961.1:0-22381 GCA_001718145.1 Orchesella cincta | reverse complement strand
TTGCCAACATCAATATTGGACAAGCCCGCATCCTTTTCCTCGCAGATTGCATAAGTAACACACGTAGGGGAACTTTGACCCTGGTTTGAATCGCTTTTGCCTTGACTTTGCGGTTTTGGTGAATCACTCGACTTTGGAATGGAATTCAGCGTAATTGGCATGCCTAGAAAAAACACTAGTCGGAGCATAGTTCTTCCACTTTCAGTAGTTATTATGGTTGTTACTAACCTTCAGTATAGAAACAAGCAGGAGGTTGATGCCCGTAGGAACTCGGTGCATACGTAAAGTGGCCATCAACAATGAGAGTAGTTTTTTTGCCACAAATTTCCACTAATGTCAGGAGTAACTGACCCTCCAGCCTCAGCCATAATTTCCCTGGATGGGATGCTGCCCAGTCAAAATGGATGGAAAGATTTCTAAAATATTTAGTTTCAAAATAATATTTCAAAATACTTATTAAAACTGGCTATTAAGGTAGTTTCAAACCACACTCTTACTTTCTTCCTTCGTCTCCTTTCCTCGCAATGATTTTGTAGAGTTTCTCACAAAGTTCAGTTCTTTAGAACATTCTTCGTTTCGTGGTAGTGGAATCATGTCATCTGTCAAATCCACTTGATACCCATCCGCCACCACGAAACCTTTGCCAATTTGATCGGTCAGTGAAACTAGGGAAATAATCATGATGGCTGATTCCCGTCAAGTATTAGCTACTGCTAAATAACTAAATAACTATGAAGTAGTTGTATTTATAATTTATTTGAAGAGAATACAAAACAAATAATATAATGGGATGATGCGTTTGTTTTTCTCCTACTCAATACTTCACCTGTTCCAAAAGATGGTAAAGTATGTGTGGTTGATGTTCATGGCTGAAATCTCCTTTGAGTTAATACCATATCACAAACATTCAATACGTGTGCACCTTACATTACATTCAATACCTTATGTGTAGTAGGAATTACAATGTACCTTATTTGATTTAAATTAAATTAAATTATACTACTACAGTTTGTCTGACAAGATGAAAGCAAGTAGCATAAACCCAACCTGCCCAACTCTTGATTGCATAGTTATGGGTTCAACAATCCAACCAGAAATGGTTTACCCCACACCGTCTCAAGCTCATGATCAACAAGAAACAGAACAAGATGTGTCTTATGCTTTTGCTTTCCACAGGTTTCTGTAAAAAAAGTAGCTGAGGTATACATGCAAACAGAAGTCCTTCAAGACCAACAAACTTTATATGTATATTCCTATAAAAATGTGAGGAAGGGTTTCAGTACAAGAAATTTCAGCCATCACATCATACAATACTCCCCTTTTTCTGCAGCATTGGCAGTATTGAGTAGAAGCAACCAAAACTTGTCAAAATATTACACTGTTTAAAGCTGTTCAACTAATTACCAAAACTGCAATCATTGTCGACGTTATCATGACTTGGATTGCGCTAGTTGAGTTTACCCATGACATCATTGAAGAATCAAAGGGTACGAACTGCTATAAAATTGATTTGAAAGATAACGTATTTCCTCAATGGTACGAGGATGACAAGGCTGAAGTACTGAATTATTGTCAGAAACTCACCAACATCCTGACCAGAAAGTACGCTATGGAAGGGAAAGGGTAAGAATTAGAATTTTATAAAACTCAAGCCAAGCTCAAAAGAACATGTAGTTTGTAATTTTTACGGTTATAAATACTGTAGAGCTCTCACTCTCCATTTTAACTGGGAACCATCTCCCCCTGCAAAATTACAGCTGAAGCTGCAGGGGCCGCTGCTCAAGACATTGGTGGAAATCTGTGGAAAAGATATAGCTCTTCAAATTTTATTGAATGATCCAAATCATTCTGATTGGGAGTTGGACATATTTAGTGGTAGTGAGTCAAAAAACTTTAAAACAAGATTTTAATATGTTAACTGCAACGACGAAGTTGCCTATAAGAACTTTTCCTCTCAAACAGGTTTAAAAATTATGTTACCTTCCGCGAATGAAGCTTTTTGTGAGTACCAGCATGCGGAAGCCTCCAGTGGTACCGATTTTGGCATCCATTTAAACCTTAATAAGTCCTTCAGTTTACTTATTTTGATGAACGGAGGACTACTATCTGCCCGACTTGGATTTGGATCGGCTAGCTGTGGTTTGCAAGACGGTTCAAGAGAACATTCAAAAAGATGTTACCATTTTAGCTAATTCCGCCAACGGTCAAGGTCAGGAGGTTTTGTTAGCAAACAAGGTCTTTCTTATGGGTGAGTATGGCAAATGATGATATAAATTGTAATTTTTACACCAGTTGAAGTATGATTATGAAACAACCCCATTTTATTTTCGTTTTTACAGCCCACAGCCCAGTTTTAAAAAGTCTCTTTGAAGGCAACTTTTCAGAATCAAAGAAAAATGAAATAAAAATGAAATACTCATTAGAATGTGTGCAAGCCTTGCTAGACTACATGTTTACTGTGAGTTTCGAGGCAGCAGTAAAATCATCCAGGTTGGCCGTTGAGCTTTTCCAAGCCGCTCACTATTATCAGATTCAGCATCTAGAAAACAAATTGGTGGAAATGTTTTTGGAACGACGAAGCTCTTGGTTTGAGGCAGATGCAGCTATTGAACTCTTCAAGGCTGCTACACAGATTGAGTTACACTCCAGTGCTGAATTGAAAAAGAAGGCTTTTGAAATACTCAAATCGTAAGTGTTCAAATGAGCTGAGACGTAGTAGTAATATTTAATCAAATTTAAACATGGTACAAATAACTAACTGTTTCAGCAAGGGAAACCTTCGAGAGTCTGCCGAATTCGGGAAACTCTTTGCGGAAAACCCTAACATAGCGTTGGAATTTACCTTAATGGCATTGGAAATTTGATGGAATCGATTGTTTGTTAAAAATTCATGTTAACTATGGTTCAATGTTAAATTAGAGAGTTGCATTTATCTTTCAGTGAAAATTTTGATGTTTCATTCATTAATAAGTTGTTTCTTGTACTAATCGATTGTGTAACCGAGATTTTTCAAGATTAGCATGAACAAAGAGAAGAGTTGTGTAATTACTATTACTTATTTACATGTACTTACCCGATTCTTGCCGTTAATGTCAAAATGATGGAAAAAGTGTTTACAGTTACTACTAATTAAAAACAAACTTCATTTAAACTATGCAAAATTAAACTTCGACGTTGATATTTTCATTTTATAGCTTATCATTCATGCGGATAATTTAATAATTAATTTGATTCTGTAGTAATCACCATTCCATAGCCACAAAACAAGAAATGCGATTTCTCCTGCGTAAATTTCATGATATTTTATTGTATGCAAAGAGTAACGAGCAAAGAAAATCAAAGTGAAACTACTCGCTCATATTTGCACTGACGGACGCTAAGCTTTGTAAAGTATCTTAGCAAGCCCCACTCTTATCAGTCCAGATTTCCTGCGCTTCCTCCTTCATCCATCCCATCAGTTAATTTAAGCAACGCTTCTGCAATATGAATGCTCCCGCTTTCGAATGAAATGAAAGTCGGCACGTCTCCGAATATGAAAAAAAGTCTTCAAAACTAACAAGGGTTTCTAGTTCCAACTGCGTTTATTGATATTCATTTACCAAAAGTAGCTGGCAGATGAGTTCTAATACTTTTGTCATGATCAAATCAACTTGGCAAGCAAACAATGAAAGCCCATTGTAAATCTGGTCTCTTTTGTATCCTAACAAAGTTCAACTAGTTCAACTAAGTTCTAGTTCAGATAGGCTAAAGGTAGCATAAATATTTGTTAATATTACAAACTAACAAAGAGCAAATCAAGATAATTGTCTTATCCTATCCCTAAATGGAAAATAATGGAAAATTTTGAAGAAAACAAATTTTCTTCACAATTCAGACCCAAACTCATTTACGTGAAAAAATCGTTGACAGAATTTGAAAACTAAAGGAACAATAGAGTCAAATGATTATCTTAACTTAACTAAGATTTTGAGAACGAATTTGAAGCCAGTTCCGCTAGCTCAATCCAAATCATCCTGTTGGGAAAAGAGTTGGATCAGTTCCTTGGCAGCTTTTGGATCCTTGGACATCAGGTCATTCATAAGGGTATTGGAGTCTGAAATCAACTCATCGCTCTTCCTAGAAAACAAAAACATACGGAAATTGAAATTAAGCATGGCAAACGCGTATCTAGGATTTTTTGGGATGTTGTTCACCAACATTTTCAGAACTTCCTTTGCTTTGTTCTTCAGAGGCTTCCACAACTCAGTGTTGCGTGTGCGGAGAAACAGGTTCACCGTTAGCTCAAGGTCCCACCAATCACTCTGCTTTGCAAGAAGTATGCCCATCATCGTTTCCTCCAAACGCGAAATATCGTATTTGTGTCCCAAATCCAGAAGCTCGTAAGCCATGATGGAGCTGTTTAGTGCGTCCTCTACTCCTCGATAGTAAAAGAACTTGAGGAGTGCTTCAAGCCCTTGTTTTGTGGAGCCATCCAATCTGCATTTCTTCTCCTTAGCTTCCTTCATGTTTCCTTGCAACATACGCTCAAAGAACGGGGACGACTCAGCCAAGAACATTTTGTGACAGCGAATCTCATTCTCCCCGTTTCCGCTCACCAGCGTAAAGTCACAGTGGGCTCGTTTCTCTAAAAACCTTTTGTTCATTTGGGCTGTCTCTCCATCTTCATATTGGTGGATGAACCCAAGACCTCCAAAAGATTTTACGAAGGGACTTGCTAAAATCTTGGCTTCTATTGTGTACCTCACAGACGTCTGCGAACTGGGAATGATCCAAGGGTCGTCGATACTTTCAAACTCGAACTTGAACGCCTTTGGCCACAACTTGTCCCTGGGGTCGCTGATAAGTGTCATTGCTAGGGAAATTCAATTAAATCTGTACAAAATTCTAAAACCGGTTTATCAATATGAACCTGTGGGTTCAGAATGGCAAACTTACTTTTAGTGATGATGGTCTTGTTCAATGGCTCGTCAAAATTGATTGTAAGCTGCAGTTGCATGGGTCGTTGAAGGTGTAATTCTTCAACCAGGTGCTTAAAGAACCTCCCATGCACTGAACCTACTATTCTTTGCTTGACGGAAGAAGCGGTTGAGCGATCCACAATGGGGCTGGCTGATATCACTTTCAAATAGACATCGAAAAGTGTGTTCCTGCAAGAATAATATTCATTCTTCATCTCAAGCTATCTTTCTTTTAAATATTCATTCAATCAAAAATAATCAACAATTGTATACTTACCGTACGCTGCACCTCACTTGATCGGATTGAATGGTTTTACCCAGCTTGGTTATGAATACTTTCAGACCCTCTTCGAAATCATCGTCGATGTCAAGATCATCAGTATAGTTGAATCCGAGGCGACAGTAATACTCTGATGTTCCGTGTGGATCGAAAAAGGAGGTGGCTTCATCATACACCGTGAGATCTTGTGCGTACTCGTTACCTGTATCCATTTTTATTCCTGAACACTAAAATAAAAAGATTGTGGATGATTAACTATCCTTTCACATTTCAAATTATATTACAGTTTAAACCCCCACTCAGCCAACTGACAAGAGCAAACTGTTTTTGACTGGAACGATCCGGGAAGGAAACTTTTGGAGTGCAAGGTTAAAAATGAATTTCCTAATGGGAGCCAAACAATTTTGGAAATGTTTCCCGGAAATTAAATTAAGTTTCCAACAGAGCGTCTCTGGAATATTTAAGCAAAACTAACTGACTAAGAGTAGTATTTCCCTTTTCGAGCTCCAGTCTATTCAACGGACAAGTCGAAAATGGATGCTAACCTCAGTTTTGCTCGAGCTTTTATAGTTCCAGTTTATCAGTAAACTCTATTTATAAAGCATAAGTCATGTGCATTTTGAATAGAAAAAAGAAAACACGAAAAGCCCTAATTTACATAGTGCATAGGTCAAAACTAAGATGGCTTATGCAAATATTACAAGCAGGAAAAGCATATCAAAGGTCAATCCTGTGATTATTATCCTTATGATTTTGGATTTATCAGTCCCGCAAATAAGAGAAATACTGTGAAAACTGAAACAAAGAAAGTTGGAAGCGTGAACATGAAACTTGCTGGCATCTGTGAGAGCTGGGGTAACGGGAGATATGCTGATTTCATTAACAATGTATGAACTACTTATACTCTTTTAACTTTACAAAAGGTTAGCAGTGAAGTCGTTGGCATCTTCTGACATTTTTTTCAATCCTTTTTCACCCCTCTACTCTCCATGAGGACACTACCTCAAAACAGCGACCAAAACATTTGTTGAGATTGTGTGCAATGATTCGTATGGACTATGAGTAAGCATACCAATAACGAGGACGCCCAAAAAAGCAGAATTTAAGAAGCTGGTTTGCCACGTTGAAGTTTAGATAATCGACAGAATATTAGGAATTGTTTTACAGTTTTGTGCTTCTTAGATGTAATATTTAAAAGATTTTGATTCTAAAATGGTAGCGAGCATTCAAAAAGTTACTATAAAGTTAGAAGCAGAGTAATGTCATCCAGTGGCCTTGATAAAACCGAACATAAACTTCTTTTAGACGGCACTATCTTTCGGAAACCTTCGGGCGAAAGTGGAGGACTTTATACGATCTCAAATTTCTTATAAAAGGCTTCCACCACACAGCTCTGTAAACGCTAAGACTCCATTCCACACGTAGGTTGTACTCTTGGTGCATCATAAATAAAGCGTTTACCAGTATCTGCTCGTCAACAAGAATATCATTCACCAAAACGGAAGGAAGGGCTAATCGAGATTAGGATGGGGAAGACAACATTAATGTTCGATTTCATTGTATTAACTCTTCGGGAGGTTATGGCTTTAATGTACTTTCTCTAATTGTCTTTTTCGCTTTCAAGAATCCATTCGCATAAGGAACCTTCCTAAGGCTACGATAGGTACAGGGACTTTCATCGCAACAATTTCCGAATGATTTTTTTTGTTTTTCAGTCATAAGTGGTCGGGTAGTTTGCGAACGTTATTTTTGTCCTTACAGACTTTCTCCTGAAGATCAAGAGCATTATGCACACAGCGTACACGCGCAAGCATCATGCATCATCATGTTGAGTACCAACCGAGCTGTAATGAAATGGACGGGTGACCTGTTTTTAATTCTCTTAGGACGATTTATGTACATCACCAGAAAAAAAATCATGTGCTACCACTGCATTATGTTGGTACTTTGTTTATATCGATTGGCCATTTATTTTGAATTTGACATATGGTTAAATTAAAATTAGTTCAGCTGAAATGGAATCAATATAGCGAAAAAATATAAAAAGAACATAGACAGTCGTCTTTACTAAAAGATCGAATATTCTAGTTATTTTATGATTGCATACTACTACTGAAACTCACTGGCATATAAATACATTGTGAAACTACTAATATACAACAATAAAGGGGGTAAAAAGTAAACGCGAGAGTAAACCTCCCACAGCTACATCTGAAGACAACAATGAAGTAGAACAACCTGTTGTGGAAGCCGAAAGTGAAGGTCCAGTTCGGGTTCATGCATAAATACTCTGGTTATATATGTGCTTGTAGTTTTGAAAATGTGCACATTTATAAATATATATATATGGTGAAGTGAAAGAAAATAGTTTTGTGCACTCATCGACTTTGTTCTCTACAGATTGCTTCGGAAAACAACCTGGGAAAGTAAGTTGGAGAGCAGGACAAAGATGATGATGATACATTATGACAGGTATTCGGACCTGGAAAAAAGTCTATAAGCCGGTAGTATTACAAGATTTTATAATCACTATAATTATCTTGTTCATGTTTAAGGCCATGTGCAGTACTGTACTGTATATTTGAAGGGATATAGGATTTTTTTGCCTCTTCTCTATTTAATAACTTTTTTTCGCTTTTTTGCATCGCTTTGTGTAAAATCTGTCGTTGCGTTTAGGTGTACAATGTTGTAATATTGGCTCGTATCTATCTTACAGAGTGTTCCCTACACTCATACATATTCATTAAGTATTGATTCACACTATTAAAGTTGGTTCACGCAAGAGTCGTGATTATCAAAATTCTAAAAATTCTAAGACATGCATTGTGTCAGATGTCGGACGCTATGAGAGCCTAGCTTTAAAATATGCAATAAACTACCATGCACTTCTATTTCATTTAATTATGATCTGCATTCACAAATTGGCATAGTTATTATATGCTTTTATCACGCTATTCTTTATGTACCGCAATATACCACGATAGATGCACGTAAAGCAGTCAGTTGAGCTACTCCGTTGTTTGTTTCAAAATCTCATTTTGTGGTCGTATGTACATACGAAGCGAAACAATTTATACAAAAATGCATTACTTTAGATATACTAACCCCCCTGCAACGAATATTATTGCTCATTACCACTATATTTAGAAGTGGACCATAGCATGTTTGCTCAGCAACATTAAGCATCCGTATTTACGTATTTGCACATGTTGGTACGACAGAAAAAACTAATCGCTTTTGATTGTCAGATTAGAATAATAGTCGTGTCAACTAAATTAAGGACATCACTTATTGAAAACAAGTGTTTGTACGTTTATCCCACGTGTTTGCAAACATTTTTGCTACTGCTAAATGATACAACAACCAACCTGTTTGCTCCCACAAATATGAGTAAATGAGTACCTGAACTGTTTGTTTTATATGAGTTGGTAACGTTATACAAATTTTCTCTTCAGATTACTTGTCTTTTAGTATCAATCTGGTTGATGAAAGTGTTTTATACAGCAACAACCGTTTTTTATATAGAAAAAAACAGGAACACATTACTTAGAATATTTATACATCAAAATGAGCAAAGTGCACGCTGGAATAGGTGAAAACAGCATAATTCCCCTGCAAAATTTCTACTCCTTTTTTCCACCTGCACCATCCATTTCTGCAGTGATAATGGAAACCAATACACCCCATTTTTTGACTCACTTTTCGAGCTCAGCATAAAATATTCCAATATTCTGCTTATAACCATCGACTCTCCCAGCTCTTTTCTGGTGCAAAATGCAAGCTACAACAATTGGTATAAAGATAACGTGTTTACTAGTGGACACTTCAAAGGCAGGAAGTATAGGCGAGGCTACTGGGAGCTTTTCAAGAACTCCAGGTTCTTTCAAAGTTGCCAACTCCAAGTTGTGGACATCAAACGAAATCGGCGACAGCTTTACTTTTATGTGCGAGATGTGTTATTAACTCGTTCCAGAAAATCTATTCCACTCCCAAACTACCTTCTCTTTTTAATTAACACAACCGAGCCGGGTAATCAACTGGGTCTTATAGCGGGTTTGACCAAGGGCAACCTTCTCTTTTATGATGATTCACCAGTTACCACGCGCATTGCTAAAAGTCATTCTCCGCTACCTATTTTTATTGTACTGAACACCAACCTCATTTATTACACGTCTCTCATTTGGGAATGTAAATATTATTTTAATGGCACAACAGGGCGGTTAGATACTAGCACTCGATATGTTTTTCCCGTTGACACCTTTGAACAGCGTTCTAATCCGCTCACTATCTCACAACTCAATGAATTTTGAATAACAACGTATTCTTCTAAAAATGCTGAAACTGTAAAATCAGACCACTGCTACCAATTAACCGATGGCTACAACTGGACCACACAACTCAAGTGGGTCCGGAATAGCGAAGTCGTTGGTTGCTTGGAAAGGGTGCTTTCTCGGCTAAACATTTCACACATTTCATTAAGACGTCGTCATTTTGGTTCTGGGGAAAGTCATGACGGTATATTCATTTTACTGGATCACAAACCCTACATGTTTAAGCATGATACTTCCTTTCATGGATTCCGCTACATGGTATTCGTTGACATGAAACGGGTAGGGAGAGAAAGCAGCATTGACATGATTGCCTTGTTCCGTCCATTTTCAATGTTTCTCTGGATATCTCTACTATCAGCAATTTTCGGGGTGTGTTTGTCCGCCTTTGCTTTTCATGTGCGTGATCCAATGTTTTTCACAATTTCACTGCTTTTGGAACAAGGAGATGCAAACATTCAAAAGAAACCTTGGGGCATTTGTATACTTACTCTGGTTTGGCTATTCACATCATTTATTCTTCGTCTATCCTACACATCAAGTAAATATTCTTACCTGACAATTGAGGCGGATATGCCCGTTCCTCGAACTTTGGAAGAAAGCATTAAAAACCCTGATTTCTATAAATTTGGTGAGCGTGCTGATGTTATAGGAATGTTTGCTCGAATAAGTTATGAGTATAATAAGACACTGGCTAAACACGTGATTTCAAGTACAAACCATCATCTACTTCAGCTTCTCTCCAAAACCATCTACCAACTAAGCTTGATTGCAGAAGTTTCTTGGTTAAATGACACAACTCCCTATCAAATTAGATCGCTGGCAGCCCACAACAACTCCGTTCTTGTCGAGCGTCTGAGCATCCAACCGCCTCCACATGAAACTGAATATTTCTGGTATACTACTACTGAAGGTGAAAGTGAGCTAATTATTGCGAACCGGTTTGTCCACGTGTACAACTACCCTATGGACTTACAACATGATGAAGATGGGGTGCAAATTTTTGCAACGATGCTATTTGGCGGAAAGAGAGTGTTTAAGAATCACCACCTCCCATTTTTCAATATTCTGAAGGGATGGTCAGCAGAAGCAGATATTTCTAGCGAGATTGCAGACCAAGTTGTTGGGAAGCTGGAGCAGGCTGGGATTTTAAAGAGATGGAGAACTATGCAGAACGTGTTGTTTCTTGTAAAATCGTGGAAAACAATACAACGGAATGTGTTCAAGGATGAGAAGCTGCTTAATTATGTAGCGATAGCATATGATTTAGCACAAGATGTGGGATTGATGGAGCCGTTGGATCAAGTGCATTCAAACGATGAGGAGAAAAAAGGGTTGACAAACAAAGCATTGACTACGGTCTGGATATTTTATTCATTGGCATGCACGCTCAATGTCTTCGTGTTTGGGTTAGAAAGTTGGTATTACAATTGTTCACCTTTTCTGATATAAAATAAATAAGTCACAGACCCATCTAGTTAAATTAAATTAGTCAGGTGCTTTATCTCTTTCTTTACATTTCATTCGTGTAGAGCAAACATTAAACAGTTGTCAAAAAATATTGTCCAAAAATATTGTAAATTGACATTTCCCCTACTTCAACAGGTTTCTGCGATGCAGAGTTACTACTGTTTTGTATAAAAATATATGTCTTCAAGTAAACTAAAATCCATCTGTAGTTTCTTCGCCTAACACGAGTTTTATATTACGCTACTAACTAAAAGATAAAGAAAAATAACGAAAAATCTTAACAACATCCTCTTCAGAGTAGAAATTCTGTGGTCCGAACACTAAAGAAAAGCAAAAATAAAAATGTGATCATTTAAAAAAATAATTCCTGTCGCATATTATATTGTACCTGATTGTTTTTAAGCCATACCGATCGGTGGAGAAGTTTCAGCATTGGAATTCTCGTGTGAACTTGGAAATTGTGGTGATGACGTGACTGTCACCTGCATTTTGAATTTTTCATAATCTAATTCCCCTTCGTCTTCTTCAAGTATCGGTGAGAGTAGTGGTGGGTTAGCTAAGGAAAGTAAGTGAAGAAGATGACAATTTTTCACATATTTATAAACATGAATTGTTATGTTTTACCTATGAAACGCCGAGGTGGCATCTTCCTTCCTAAGAGTGTTTTCTGAAAGCCTTTCCTTTTCCGGGCCTTCTTCCGCTGTGAACGCTTGTTGTCCTTTCTCATCTTCTTGTGATCCTTTGTCTGCGTCGTGTTCCTAATCATCCATTTCAGTATTGTGTTAGTTTTCTCCATCTGTAACATAATAGCAAACATATTCCATTATAAATGTGGTTCATCATAATATTATTTGGTATTTTCAATCGGTCTGATATTACTTACCCTTTTCTTTAGTTTAGCCATGTCTTCTACACTCCAGGTTTCGGTACTTCTGAGTGGCTTAATGCGGTTCCTGGACATTTTGGTTAGCCTACAAAAATTACACCAGATTTACCAAACATGTGTCAAAATTAGAACTAAAAGCGTTTTTTCGAACTAGTTAGTTTCGACTTACATTCCCTTGATGCTCTGGCAGTGTATTTAGCCATTGGGAAGTTTTTCCGTTGTGGTGAATTTTTTGGATTGCAATGGAAAGAAAAAAATAACTGAGTCTTCTAAAAAAAAAATTATTGACCACGACAACGTGTGAACTAATTCATATTTGGAGTAAGAAAAATAATTATACTCGATCATTATATAATTACCTATAAAAGGAAAACTATCGAGTAATTTAGATGGCATTTGTGACACACCCAACTAGTTAAAGAAAATTCCAATTTACGAATAAGAAAAACCGGGGAACACGATCATCGCATCTCCAAACGCAGTCGAAAACTGTGGTCGTTAAAAGTGAAAGGTCAATTGTACATTGGCACAATATTGAATATTTTGAATTTGCTTGCTTTCAACATAGCCTCACGTTGAAAATAGATGCTTTGAAGGGTGCAGTGTAAGTCAAAATACGTTATTCCTCAAATTACTTCCTTTACCAATGCTCATAACTGGATTCGCATCATCATACTCATAGCATATGACAAACTTAACACGGAAGAACCAAACGTTTCATTATGACTAACTTAATCTAAACTGAGTCATAGAGATTACGCTTAGAACTACAAGTACACACTTCGTAAAATACGCTCTTACAATTACGTTACATTACTTCCTTTATACGTTACAATTGAATTTACGTTATTAATTATTTATTTATTACGTTACTAATTATTGAATACGTTTCATGAAACTAACCACACGTTAAACGGACAACTTGCAATAAAAACCTCTTAAATTAGCCACGATATACGATAAAGGAGCTCGACATTCTATAGGAATTTATCTCTGTAAATGTATAGCGAAAGAAAGCTACAAAGATATGACACGGAGCACACAGCTTCATTTTAAATGGCAATACAGTTGCTGACACGAGTGGGTTTTGTTCTTTGTCAGCGTTACCTCTCGGTTGTTTTATTGTGGCATTTGGTTTGAGAAACCGAGGGAGTAAATGGAAAAGTTATGAATTATTTGCTTTTATTACCCCATGGTGCTCTACATTCATACATTGGGGATTAATATTCAAGAATAGACAATTCCGGTTATTGTTTGTAATATGTCAGCAGTTTTTATGTTAGATGCCAACTGAACTGAAATTTGAATTAAATCGTCCATGCTGCATTAATATATAGTACTGGATTCTGCTAGTCTACTGTTTGTTTAAAATATTATATCCATCTCCGCCTTTATTAAATGGTATACCAACACGTTTTATTATTACAATTCTTGTTATTTTTAATAAAAGTAATCTGTTCGTAACTATTGAGGTCCCTATGCATAAACTAAGCAGTTTTAGCTCTCTCGATCGTGTCGAGCATACTTAACACTTTTTAGAGCCCGTTTTCACCACCTGTAAAAATGTATGCATGTTTGTATTTTCTTTTGTATCAACTCACCCCACTCACCATTTTACTGGTTAAAATGGAAACGATAAGAAACCTTATATGAAAACTTTTATCTACAATCACCTCCATACGATACTAAAGCGAATATAATTACTTTCGAGGCTTACTCTTGACCCGTTTTTGAAATATGGATGTTAACGCGTTAGTAAAAATCTGTGAACGAAGCCTGTTACGTGAATATGAAAATGCTAAATTATCATCACTCTGTGTTTCATGTGTATTTATTGTATGATCATAAAAAAACCAGCATCTGTCCTATCGCATTAGTCAGCCAGTTTTTATAACTACCAATGATAAACAATGATAAACAAAAAAGGGGTGCTAACATCTGGGGAAAGTGAAGGAAACACAATCTTTTCCAGAATAAATTTATTTTCATATGTTAGTTGAATGCCGTTTGAATGTCAGTTGAATGCTAATTGAGTATTTGCTGAATATCAATTGAGTGTTGTCACTACTAGTAATTGATTCATGCGAATCATTTATGAGTATTAATCAATGCAAAAGTTGAAGCAACATAAATATACAAACAACTGTAATTGAAAATTATTTCAATTTATTTATTAAGTGTTAGAGAAATGCGAGGAATAGTTATTTGGTGTAAAAGATTTTTAAATTAATCTTATATTCGATACTACTCTGGTTTTGTTAATAAGAAGACTTATTGTAACAAAATGTTTATGTAAATGGTGAGGATTAAATAACAACTTAGCTAAGTAAGTTTAGAATAAATATATATCTATATCCATATATAGTATTTAACAATGTGTTTGATTACATTCGAAACTAGTAAGCTAGCACCGTCTACAGCAACAGAACTTTTGCCTGTGCCACTGGAACACCTTGAGCTTGGGAAAGCACGTGCGGTAGTTCCTTATAAGCTTCTCATCCGGAACTGGTGGCTCAACTGCAATACGCGAGCCTGGGTTCGTTCGAGATGACTCAAAGTGTATTTCTTCCAAATTCGGGAACATGACCCGGAACACGTGGATCCACTCCGTTCCGACATCCACACTATACAAGCCCAGTTCTCTGAGTTTAGGAAACGGTTGAATTTGTGATGGATCCATTTGAAACAGCTGCAAGTCCCCGTCCAGGTTCGCCATATCAAGCGTTTGGAGACTTTTCCGGAATTTATTCAGCAGAAGGAAAGTTTCGACTGTCAAGCGCATTCCAGGACCCATCAGATACAAAGTCTCCAACTTAGGACAGCGAAGGTTGGCTAAGTTCCTGTAGATTTTGCTGAGCTCAGCTTTCTGCTCGCCGGCGCACCTTCCAGCTCGAACAAAATACAATTCTAAACACACCAAGTTGTTGAAGCGTAGAGGTCTCCAAAGACCCCTTTCAAAAACATTGCTTTGACAGAATAGATTTGTCAACTGGTCTCCATACGCTTTTAAGATTGGTCTTACAAAATAACCAGGTGCAATGAGACCGTGAAAATAATTAAAGTGATACAACATTAAGCTTCTGAGCTTCTCCAGAGGTGGAAAACGGGAGTGTTCCGCTGAATAGTTCTGCCATTCTGCTTCATCTTCAAGATAATTATGGTGGACGCGTAGGTCCAATGTCTGCAAGTTGGGAAGATGACCCAAGGCTCTATTCAAGTCTCCCAATACGCGTCGGATTGATAAGTCCACGAAGAGTCTAAGTTCGACAGCGTGTAGCTCGTGACCATAGCTTTGAAAAACCTCCATCACGTTGGCGAGTTGCTCTCTGTCCTCTTCGACCAAGTTAGCATCGCAATACGTCCCAAAAATGGATTTCCGTTGAAACCTTGGGCGGCGTCCCTAAAGACCTGGATAGATTCTGGTCCCCGCAGCATGTAGGAATTCGCACGAATCCAGCGATCCCTATCTCCGTCGTCTAGTTTGGCGAGAAAGTCGTCAGCAACGGCTTTCATCTGCTTGCTCACCAGCCGACACTTGGAGACATCGCTGGGAACCAAAGCTGGTGGATATCGTTTTAGCAGGATGGGAAGCGCCTATGATTCGTGTTAAAAGCAGAAAAATGACGTTATCAATTGGCTTCTTTCTAGAATAGATTTGAATATTACTCTCCTTAAAAATGAGGTAGTTACCAGAGGCAGCAGGGCGGAAGTCTTTTGTTTCTCCAGTAAACTGTGGAGCTCCGGCGAGCGAGAGGCATTCAACAGTGAAACCACGTCCTTGGGATCTGTCAGGTTATCCAAGATGTTTGGCCAAAGGTCCTGAAAACCACATCAATTCAAAACCGATTTTTACCACATTTTTAAACACTAATGTGACCCAAACTACTTTAGTCACTTACCATAAACGCTGGAGTAAAGTAATTCCGTTTTTGGCTCTCCACATCTCCTGAAACCCCATCTGCATTTTGTTGCATGGAAGAAGAGATCTTATCCTCGATTCCATTCACCTTTGACTTCTTTCGGGTGGGCTCATCATCCATTTCAGAAAATTCACCCTTGGCAGAAGTATTGCTGAGCGAAATACCCTGTTTTGAATACAAAACACAATCAAAAACGAGTTAATATCAAATAATCAACCATTTAGAGAACAAATGATAAAAAAGATTATTGTTTTATATAGAATGGACTCGTCTTCAGACTTACCCGTACTGCAGACACCAAACAAAGAAGTTCAAAATTGATGAATGATTCAGGGTCTCAGCAAATACAAAGGACAAGCTCCAAACTGATAATAATTGTAGACAGGAACTTTGAGCACAATGAAAATGCTCTGAATGTTTCCTTAGATAAAGGATTTGAACTTGAAATTGAAACGAACTTCCGGAACTTTCCCAGAAGTGAAAATAAAATGTTCCCGTTCTCGGATGAAACACAAGGAAATGTTTCTGGGAACAAAACTGACAATAAGAAAAAAGTTTCTACTTTTCCAACTAGTTAATTGCTTACTTTCAGCAGACTGACCAGTGGACTAATTCTTTCGTGCTCAAGGCTCAATGAACAAACCAAAAGTGAATACCCAATACAACTTTGAACTCCCTTTTATAGTAAGTCGAACAAAGGGAAAGCTAATTTACATTAATTTACATAGGTCAAAGGTTGCACAAGCTATGTAAATCCTACAAGCTAACAAAAGGCGGATTAAAAGATTGCCATCTTATCGGTCCCGTAAATGGAAAAAATAGTGCAAAATTCGGAACAAAAGATATGTGAACCTGATTTTCTTTAGAATTTCACCAAAACTGATTTACGTGATGACGATGCCGACAAAGCGTTCTCAAAACACATGGTCAAGTGTCTAGCTTGACTTACACTAGTATTCCACAGGAAGAAAACCTATTTTATCATAGAGAAGTTTTCCACGACGAGAGTTGTAATTGGCTGTCGTTGTTCATCGGCTTTGCAGTTAGATCAATCATCCATTAAGTCTAGACAATTCATACATTTGTAAAAGCAGAGCGAACTGTCTGATAGGGAACTAAATGAGATCATAGGTCGGCTGGGCCTAAATCTCATATGAGCTTCGATTAGCAGCGCTCAAAGAACGCACCCTCCATTAATAAATATAGCTTACTGCATTTCATTGTGTAAAGAAAAGAATGGATATATGTAAGAATTGCAGTGTAGAGATGCATATGTATTGTGCATATTAGAGGCACTTTGTCCTTCCATTCAATCTCGTGCAAGTTCCTTTTCAGCTTCAAAACGGGAGACAACGAACTTTATTTTTATGACGGAATTTTATTCTGAACGTTGAAACAGAACTAACCATGCATTACTAATCCTGTAGGCGAGGTGTGTTTGATTCAATTAATTTATATTTTCTGAGAAAAGTGCATATATTCCTATGGAAACTGTGTCATTCATAAAGGTGAAGAAGTCGTTAAATTCTGTAATCAACGTGAGCTGCTCAAAGAGCAACATCCAGAGGCATTGAGCAGATTACCCTTGTCATAAATACTCATCAACGTTTGCTTGTCCCATCCTCTTGAAAGGGGAATACATGGGCTCCTTTGTTGACGTCTGAACGATTTACCTAAACAAGAATGCATGGGTTTGTAAAAGAAAAAAAGGATTAAAAGATTAGAACCTCTGACGTATTTTGTTGTTAAAATGACAAGGTACAGGTGTTCCTAATTTCAATCTTCAAGACTGTTCACACCTGTACATCTTCAACATTTCATCATTAAGTAGGGGTATTTTTTTTGTATCGACACAACTTCAAGTTGTCAGCTACCAAACAAGGCTCCAGCCTGTCGGCTACTTACTTTTATTTATTCTTTCCTGCTCCTATTTACTCTTCTGTTTCCTATATGCAAACGCTCAACATTCCCATGTGAATAACCGTGGATACCACTTGTCTATAGATTAATAGTGGCATTTTTTTGTTCGATAGTAAGACAGAAGCAGTCGTGCTTATCAACACCCAAGATTTGTTACAAACTTTTAGATTCATTGCTTCCAACAAATACTCAAGTGTTTAGGCGGAAAGACAGTGCGTAAATCTAGATTCAATTAGAAAGGTAAACTTGATAAAAACGATAATTAATAGCCTAAAAGATCATCAAAACTGACTCATCATTTCTATTAGCAACGCGTAAATGGGAAAAAGGGCAGTGCTTGCAGACACTGCAGCCACCAACCAAGCTCTATAGCGTGTCCAGGTCTAAATGCATTCAGTGAAGAATACTTTTGCTCTCCTACGCGATTCAGCTGAAGCATTTTCCACCAAGTTCATACAATGAATGCAAATGCATTCCCGAAATAGTACTTTATGTAAAATAAGAAAAATTGACCAAACACATTGAATATCAGTGCAATGCAGTGGAAAGTAAAGCAGCATTCTCACTCGTGATGACGTTATGGCCAGTAACCAGACTAGTTGTGTTATGTACGAGTAAGATTCAGATTTTAGTCGGGTAGGTAGATAAACAGTTGCCTTTATACATTATAATAGTAATCTCACCATGGCAAAAATACTGAAGAAAGAACAATGAAACTAGCAAACTATGATTTACAACAATTTACGTTGTTCAATGCATTTCTCAAATGCATATGACATAATTGAAGGAAACCTCTTACTATGTTAGATGCAGTTGGCTGGGATTTGGACAAAAATGGAGCATTTTAGTCAATTCTTCCCTGCTTGTTAGTTATGGATATGTGAAGAATTGAATTATTGCGTTTTGCTGAGCTGTAATTTATGCTTTCCTCCTGTCCTTAGTTCCTTGCAATATGATGTATGAAGATATAATTGCACGTTTTAATTCAGGCTAATCAGTTGATGTAGGAGCTAAATTGTGTACTCGTATTCAAATTGCAGGGGTAGTAGCAGACAGGCTTGGATGGGACCATTACGATGATGACATACCTTTCGGAGAGCTAAAACCGAGGGAGAAAATGGCAGCTGAAGGAAAAGAGGAGTATTCCAAAAGAAGGACTTATGACTCAACAAAACAGATAAATTATGAATTAATTCAAAACCTTAATGCGTTTATAGGGAATTCATACACATCATTTTCATAGTTTACTTCATTTTTTATTATATTTACAAGAAAGTGTTTGTTTGATTAGGGATTCAAGATGTTTCAGGAAATGCATCATTTATTCAGGTTGCCTTAATTCAAAAGTGAATCATGCCCTGCGCAATCAAGACTCAATCCAACTACCTCAACACCAAGTGCAAAACTAGAACCCGGCTTTCTCTCACTCAGAATTTCCAAGTGCAGCAAATAACCAACTCAATTCATTTTTAGGTCAGCAGTCCACAACTATGTGTTTTTTCACCAAAGCTTCTCACTCTCTTTCATCACATCAATCCCACATAATTTGTAGTGCCACGTATGACATCTTCAACATTTTCACTTACGCAAGCATTCCATACACTGTAGAGGAGCGTGTGTACTTACAATTTATAATACCAACACAAATTGTTATCCATCATGCATACAATTCAGTTAGTTAACATACCCCCGTGTGTTATCAAGTGTGAGGCGACTACTACATAGACAGGTGAAAAGATCCCAAAAATTATTTTTTCCTCACAGTAACGTTATATCATCCATGAAGGACAACGTAGTTTTCAAACAAACAATACATACTCCATGTGATTTCTTCTCTGTGTTATTGAAGCCTTGTAATGTTATACATAGCAACACATCAAAGCATACATTAGCTATACCTACTCATTTCTTAATAGAAGCCTACCTTTTCTCTGTTTGTTAGCAGAGGAACGCAAGCCAACGGTATGAAGGTATTCCCAGAACAGTGGTTGCAGAAAGTTATACATCGCAACATTTACGTACATTCTGACTTTGACGACCGTTTGCAATGCCTAATCATTGTAACAAAACCCCATATCCTGAAGCTGTGTGTACATTACATCCGCTAATGATAATCACTTTTAAAGTTTATATAAGCACTGCGCTCACTACTTAGGAGTTTTTGGTAAAATTTAAAAATTATTTTTAGCGATGATCACAGCAGGATTATGGGTTTTGTTACAATGTATAGCATTGCAAACGGCAAAGTCAGAATGTACGTAAATGTTGCGATGTATAACTTCTGCAACCACTGTTCTGGAATACCTTCATACCGTTGGCTTGCGTTCCTCTGCTAACAACAGAGAAAAGGTAAGGCTTTCTATTTAAGAAATGAGTAGGTATAGCTAGATGTATGCTTTGATGTGTTGCTATGTATAACATTACAAGGCTTCAATAACACAGAGAGAGAAATCACATGGAGTATTGTTTGTTTGAAAAACTACGTTGTCCTTCATGGATGATATAACGTTACTGTGAGGAAAAAATAATTTTTGGGATCTTTTCACCTGTCTATGTAGTAGTCGCCTCACACTTGATAACACACGGGGGTATGTTAACTAACTGAATTGTATGCATGATGGATAACAATTTTGTTGGTAATAAATTGTAAGTACACACGCTCCTCTACAGTGTATGGAATGCTTGCGTAAGTGAACAATGGTTGAAGATGTCATACGTGGCACTACAAATTATGTGGGATTGATGTGATGAAAGAGAGTGAGAAGCTTTGGTGAAAAAACACATAGTTGTGGACTGCTGACCTAAAAATGAATTGCGTTGGTTTTTTGCTGCACTTGAAAGGTGAGTGAGAGAAAGCCGGGTTCTAGTTTTGCACTAGGTGTTGAGGTAGTTGGATTGAGTCTTGATTGCGCAGGCATGATTCACTTTTGAATTAAGGCAACCTGAATAAATGATGCATTTCCTGAAACATCTTGAATCCCTAATCAAACAAACACTTTCTTGTAAATATAATAAAAAATGAAGTAAACTATGAAAATGATGTGTATGAATTCCCTATAAACGCATTAAGGTTTTGAATTAATTCATAATTTATCTGTTTTGTTGAGTCATAAAGTCCTTCTTTTGAATACTCCTCTTTTCCTTCAGCTGCCATTTCTCCCTCGTTTTAGCTCTCCGAAAGGTATGTCATCATCGTAATGGTCCCATCCAAGCCTGTCTGCTACTACCCCTGCAATTTGAATACGAGTACACAATTTAGCTCCTACATCAACTGATTAGCCTGAATTAAAACGTGCAATTATATCTTCATACATCATATGCAAGGAACTAAGGACAGGAGGAAGCATAAATTACAGCTCAGCAAAACGCAATAATTCAAATTCTTCACATATCCATAATAACAAGCAGGGGAATTGACTAAAATGCTCCATTTTTGTCCAAATCCCAGCCAACTGCATCTAACATAGTAAGAGGTTTCTTCAATTATGTCATATGGCATTTGAGAAATGCATTGAACAACGTAAATTGTTTGTAAATCATTTTTGCTAGTTTCATTGTTCTTTCTCAGTATTTTTGCCATGGTGAGATTACTATTAAATGTATAAAGGCAACTGTTTATCTACCTACCCGACTAAAATCTGAATCTTACTCGTACATACACAATAGTCTGGTTACTGGCCATAACGTCATCACGAGTGAGAATGCCTGCTTTACTTTCCACTGCATTGCACTGATATTCAATGTGTTTGGTCAATTTTCTATTTTACATAAAGTACTATTTCGGGAATGCATTTGCATTCATTGTATGAACTGGTGGAAAATGCTTCAGTGAATCGCGTAGGAGAGCAAAAGTATTCTTCACTGAATGCATTTAGACCTGGACACGCTATAGAGCTTGGTTGGTGGCTGCAGTGTCTGCAAGCACTGCCCTTTTTCCCATTTACGCGTTGCTAATAGAAATGATGAGTCAGTTTTGATGATCTTTTAGGCTATTAATTATCGTTTTTATCAAGTTTACCTTCTAATTGAATCTAGATTTACGCACTGTCTTTCCGCCTATAAACACTTGAGTATTTGTTGGAAGCAATGAATCTAAAAGTTTGTAACAAATCTTGGGTGTTGATAAGCACGACTGCTTCTGTCTTACTATCGAACAAAAAATGCACTATTAATCTATAGACAAGTGTATCCACGGTTATTCACAATGGGAATGTTGAGGCGTTTGGCATATAGGAAACAGAAGAGTAAATAGGAGCAGGAAAGAATAAATAAAAGTAAGTAGCCGACAGGCTGGAGCCTTGTTGGTAGCTGACAACTTGAAGTTGTGTCGATACAAAAAATACCCCTACTTAATGATGAAATGTTGAAGATGTACAGTGTGAACAGTCTTGAAGATTGAAATTAGAACACCTGTCCTTGTCATTTTAACAACAAAATACGTCAGAGGTTCTAATCTTTTAATCCTTTTTTTCTTTTACAACCATGCATTCTTGTTTAGGTAATCGTTCAGACGTCAACAAGGAAGCCCATGTATTCCCTTTCAAGAATGGACAAGCAAACGTTGATGAGTATTTATGACAAGGGTAATCCTGCTCAATGCCTCTGATGTTGCTCTTTGA
>LJIJ01002960.1:0-22386 GCA_001718145.1 Orchesella cincta | reverse complement strand
CAAGTTCCGTTTGCTCACTTGGAAACTTAGAAACACTTGAGACTGTAAAGATGTGGCCAGAAAACGGTTACTCTTAGACTGTCTTACTCACAATAAATTTATAATACCAAAATGCAAAATGTGGATATAATTTTGTGTCAGAATAAATGATTCAAATCGTGAACCTTGGGTCATAAATCCAATCACACATCACATCCCCAACATCTTGGGCAATAAATTTACATACGGTTTTGGATCCAAACTGGGTTTTGTTCCTAGTATGAACTTGCTTATTGTTGCGTGTGCTCTGTGCAGAAAAATGGATTCTATGCTAAAAACAAAACAAAACATAATTTCAACCTAATGCCTTTCAAAACGGTCTGATCCAACCACAGGAAAAGTTCAAGTTCTCCTTGGATCTACCGACGAAATATAGTTGGCAACCATTCCATCCCGGCTGGCCCTCTCAAGCTGGGCTATATGCATGCATCTGTACCTAGTCACTTCAAGATTTTTCGACTTTCAACATTATTGAGGGCAGCCGTTTATCCATCTTGATGCCAAAATTTGGCAGTTTTATCAGGCTATACCAGAAAAAAGTAAAAACGCATTTTGGTTTCGATATCTTCAGTCTTCCCGAAAACAAGGCACTCCATATTACTTAGGCGTGCGTTTTCGAACGAAACCAGGGGACACTAAATTCCAATGTCAAGTAGTTGAGGCTACGCAATGCTTCGTCTTTTACTTATCAGCACAACTAAATGGGTTTGAGAGCAAAGATGAGATGATACTTATTTGTGGGTACGATTAATCTGGTTGTAAATATGACGGACGCTTCCTGCTATAGATTTTTCAGATGTGTACGTGCAGGCATTGCTGGCAGTATAGTTTTTTTCTGTGTTTTAACTCACTTTACCAATTCTATATTCTACTAGCTCTTCAATGCTTATTTTTAATCCAATTGTTGTTTTATTGGAAAGAATGCTATCAAACTAACTCCGGGATTCATGCTTAAAGGCTCGTGTCGCGGTTCGACCAGAACTGAATTCATGCTGAATTAAGTGCTAACCGCCCCACCACTTGTCAGAATCCCGAAAGATGCTCAATATTGGTTTATTGGTGATGTGCTTCACTAATTAAATATTTTGAGTTTACATGGATGCCATGAGGCAACTATTTCTTTTACGCTAGGCGGTACCCATAGCGACTGGATGAGAATCCTGGACAGGCAAAATATTTTACATAAGAAGTCACTTTATACTTCAGTTAAGCAATTTATAGTAGACTATTTGAATGATTCATAGTTAATCAAGGTGGATGGTGTGAACCAATTACTTTAAAACTTGGAAAGAACAAATGGCCTTTGCTAGTGAGCCAATTTTTGTTCCGCAGCGAGACGCAAAGGTGATAAAATTACATTTGCGATTGGCAATAAATAAATAAATAATGTTGAATGTTTGGTATGAAATATCACATTGTTCTTAACACAGGACGAGGATGATGGTGTCGTAATGTCAATTCTACTTTACTCTGGTGAAAGCAGAGCCGGTCCAAACAGGTCAACCCTGGTGATACTCACACAGAGTTGGGAAACAATTACAAAGGTGGACATTTTTAGCGAGTCCGCAATTCAAAATGTTTACATGGCTGGTTCTCTTTCCTGACAATTTAAGTATTAAAAGTAATGCATTCAAGACACTTAATCATGCGGAAAGCCTAATTGAATGAGTAGTTGGGATGAAATTTTGGAAAAAACCATTTACTGTTAAAAATAGCTGTACACAAATTTGGAAATAAAGCACTAATTTCTAAACCAACCCCAACTTTAATTTAATAACATGGCAGGAGTTGTGGCTTGTTGTTGTTATTATTATTGTACTAATCTTTTCTGAAAGGCTGTCATGGCTGTAACTGAATTTTTTTTGATTAATTCGAATTTTTCATTAGCTCGTACCGCTTACAATAAACAGTGACCTATTTCACAAGGAATGTATGAGTGTATATTGTTGCTTGGTTTTCTGTAATATTTAACTTATTTTAATGTAGACGAAATAGCTTTTTCGTGTTTGAGCAAGGAGCATATTGTGGGGACTACGTTTTGCTATGAGTTTTGAATGCTCTTTAATTTCAAGGCTGTCCAGCCAGAGAATAAATTTCATTTTGCTATGAAATTTTTTTAGGCATGCACACCTTGAATGCAACATTAAAAACAGTTTAATACATGTATTCCGAGGATATACATTACTTGTATAGAATAAGGGAAAGAATCCAAATTTCTAACCTATTTGCAACTGTAAATCTCTTGACTTCGTTTTGTGGCGAAAAAGCAAAACACCTGTGAAAATATCATTTCAATGCGTATGGCTGAGGAAACATAATAAAACCAATATATCTTTACTTTTTTTCAATACGAAATTACACGCTTGCGTTTCCATATATCTTTGTTCAACAAATTTCCAAGTGCTTCTTCTGAGTTTGCCGATTAGAATAGCGTAACAGACTACATAGAAAGCGGTGATGCGAAACACTCCAATAGTTTCTTTACTGTCAGTTAACCTTACGATCTTACACATCAACGTTGATTGAAATGTGCATGCTGGCAGAATAAGAGTTGTTGCTGTTGAAGGTAATAAATAAATCTTGAGGTTACCTAAAGGTTGTATCTTTAGATACTTTGCTATTATATTTGCGCACAGCATGAAAAACAATAACTGTAACATTTTGACGCTCTTTCCGCTATGGTTGGGGGAATAGATACTACTAAACCACAACAGGTGATTCAGTCGGAAAGTGTGACGCGATAATTGTATTGAATATTGTAACGGATTTCCTTCTTTACTATATGGTAACATGTTCAGAATAAATGATTTAACATTTCTTGTCTCAAACAACCATATTGTGAATGTTTCAATTAATTTAATAATATGAACATCACTAATTTTGCACCTAGTGTCCCATACGGAATATCTTATTTTCAAAATCACACGTTGAACTTATTTAAAAAACCATTCAAGATTTATCCCTGCATTGTTCCCAATCTGCCCAATACCGGTCCTTCATCCGCTCGCAATACTCCTTCAAATTCTTCAGTTCACCTATCACCGGAGATTTAAAAATTAATTTTCATTTCAGATCTGCACAAGTTGAAATCAAATTCTTATTTACCTTCACAAAGCCTTTCTAATGAAGAGCCAGGCGATCCCCAAATAGCTTGTGCGACACAACCAAACAGAGCACAGTCTTCCTCACATGGATCATCTCCACCAAAAGAATTTTTTGCTTCCGAGCACAGCAGAAGGCCGTGTGAAGGTCAGCTCGGTCACATTTGATATATTTTCAGTTGGTTGAGTGTGTTTGCCAATGCCTTGATTTAACAATCGCTGTTTCAGTTGGTATGATCGAATTGGGGAGACAGCTTAAATATACCAGGAATTTTCATTAATTGTGATAGAGCGTTATATTATCTACAAATCGTATTGAACGAGTCCCCAGAGGGAAATGATCTTCTAACATGATTCTACATGCGCGTGCAGCAGCAAGTTGTTCCTTAGAAGCGCTCTTGTTTAATTAAGAGATGTCAAATTTTTCTATAAATTACGCACAATAAAAGCCTTATAAACACAAATAATTTAGTTTTCTAGAAGCAATAGTTACGACTTACTTGTTTAAATATTCAATGCACAAATGTGAATCTGCCAAATGTACACCTTGATACGTAATCCATGGAAGTTTTCCTTTGTCCGGAAGGGTTTTTGGTGTCAAGCTTCAAACAACAACAAATATAATGCACAAAATCTGTAACTGTGTTGAGTGTTTTGTATCTTTCGTAATTTTTATTACTTCGTATGGAATTTTAGCCATTCGCAAATAAGTTTCCAGTTTCAATCCAAATGGGGAAATTGATGGCATCGGCTTGCAACGCCATAACGTATGTAGAATAAGTTTGTCTTTGGGAGCCTCATCCCATTTTTCTCTGATAAAAATTGAAAAGCCAGTTTAGAACGTAATTATGCACTTGGTAAACCATGCGTCAAATTTTAACTTACAGCATTTTTTCAACCTTCCATTTCTGGAAGAATTTGATTGCCTTTTTCCCAATGAAGAATAACACTCCAATGAGAATAGGTTTGTTAAGCTTAATTCAATGCTGCAGCAACCCATGTTGATGATTCCTTTCGTAATGAACTCCAAAAAGTTGTAAATTTTCACGCACTGATATCATCAACAGTTCGGCAGCCAGAACTCGTATGAATTCAGCTGGCTCGATGATACTACAGTTGTGATAATGATGCAATAATGGTTGATAACTGATATCAGAACATGTTCAGAAAAGAAATCAATCAACTGGTTGTAAACATTGCTTACCAGCCTTGTAAACTGTTATGTTGCGTGTGAATGTTAATGGATTAAACAATATTATGTAAGGTACCTCATTTATGATAGTGACTGCATGTTTTCAATATATTCAGGAATGTAACCATGATTTGGCGAATTCTTCCGTACTCACAATTTCATCGTTCCATACAAAAACACTCAAGTTTGAAGTAGCAACCAAGGTCAAGCATTACTATAGATGTATATATGACGTAACAGATGTAGGTGTAAATTTACTTTTTGATTTTAAGTAATGCAATTTATAAAATATATTTTTTAAATCAACTGCTAAGAATACATCAACATCATAAACTAATGAAACATTGGCACTTAATAGTAATTATAGTTAATTTAAACCACTCATAACTTGTCGCCGAAATTCAAATCTCCAGTCATTCAAGTAATTTATTCCTACAATTAGATAGCGATTAGGGCTGTATGCAGATAAAAAATAATTTTTGAAACAAATAGTTTCTGAAAAGATGATGAAAATCAAACATAGAAATTGCCACTTTCTTTCCCATCTTTCCACTATGTTTGTGGTTTGTGATTTTCTAATTTGAATTATTACTTTTTGACAGTGAGTGAACACGATTACGATGAATGAATTACTTTTGGACGACTGGTTCCCTACTTGACAAACTCAGGGGATGTTATTGTCCTTAATATAATAGATTTTCCACAGTCAAAATGTTATCCATACCATTTTTACATTTCTTTTAATTCTACTCCAAAGTCTCCGAATGCTTTAGCCCGGCTCTCACTATCACATCCTAATACCTCTTTGTGTGTTAAACGTTTTTTAGAATGGGTTTGAGATTCAGTTGTAAACGGACTTCTGTGTTGTATTGTAAAACTACGCAAAACTGCCATCTGAACTTTAACGTTTTCAATAATATGAAAGGACATCAATTAGATTGATTCTTTGTCATTTCAGAAAATGGAATGTTGTATTTGTCTTGCCTTTGTGTGCAAATAGCGTAAGATATCTGAGTATTTTCTAACGTGTTTTACAATGTAACACTTAAGGTCGCAATTGTGACGATCGACATAAACATGACAATAAAAGGAGTTTTTGGTACAATATTGGTTTCACGAAGCCTTTCATTATGTGCAAATGAATAGCTGTGGCATTATAACATGTTGGGCTGGACTCTGCGGGACTCCTTCGGGTTTCTATTGTTGAATTGGAATCTTATTTTTTCCATACGATTGTAGCTTACCAATAAAGATCAGCAACATTTTCCATAATACTTCAATTGTGATGTGGCATGAAGTACCTATTTAACGTGACCTTATTTACACAGAAGAAAAAGAGCCGATGGCTTTCTTTGTAATATGTTTGAAGGCACTTTCTCGATAAGAAATACGTTTTTGATATTGTAGAACGTTGTTACCTAACGGAGTCGTTGTATCGATAAGAAATGGTGACTGCCTCTAATGTGCTAGAATGTTGGTTTATTCTCCTATTTTCCATCCTTATCCACTTCATTGGCGAAACAGGAATTTGTGTTGTCTGCAAGTTTCTGCAGTAAACAATAAAGAACATCAAACTACAGCCCTTGAATATGAAATTGTGTTTTGTTTAAAGTTTTAAAGTAGTTGCATGTTTTATTGTACTGCAGAAACTTGCAGACAACACAATTCCTGGTTTTTCGAATGAAGTGGATATAAGGATGGAAAATAGGAGAATAAACCAACATTCTAGCACATTTCTTATCGATACAACGACTCCGTTAGGTAACAACGTTCTACAGTACCAAAAGACTATTTCTTATCGAGAAAGTGCCTTCAACCATATTACAAAGAAAGCCATCTGGTCATTTTCTTCTGTGTAAATAAAATCACGTTAAATAGGTACTTCATGTCACACCACAATTGATGTATTATGGAAGAAATGTTGCTGATCTTTATTAGTAAGCTACACTCATATGGAAAAAATAAGATTCCAATTCAACAAATAGAACCTGAAGGAGTCCGCAGAGTCCAGCCCAACATGTTACAATACACAGCTATTCATTTGCACACAATGAAAGGCTTCGTGAAACCAATATTGTACCAAAACCTCCTTTTATTGCCTTGTTTATGTCGATCGTCACAATTGCAACCTTAAAAGTTACATTGTAAAATACGTTAGAAAATACTCAGATATCTTACACTATTTGTACACAAAGGCGAGACAAATACAACATTCCATTTTCTGAAATGACAAAGAATCAATCTAAGATGTCCTTTCATATTATTGAAAACGTTAAAGTTCAGATGGCAGTTTTGAGTAGTTTTACAATACAACATAGAACTCCGTTTACAACTGAATCTCAAAACCATTCTGAAAAACGTTTAACACACAAAAAGGCATGAGGATGTGATAGTGAGAGCCGGGCTAAAGCATTTGGCGACTTTGGTGTAGAATTAAAAGTAGTGTAAAAATCGTATGGATAACATTTTGACTATGGAAAATCTATTATATTAAGGACAATAACATCCCCTGAGTTTGTCAAGTAGGGAACCAGTCATCCAAAAGTAATTCATTCATCGTAATCGTGTTCACTCACTGTCAAAAGTAATAATTCAAATAAAAAAATCACAAACCAGAAACAGTGGAAAGACGTGGCAATTTCCATGTCTGATTTTCGTCATCTTTTCAGAAACTATTTGTTTTAAGAAGTATTTTTATCTGCTTACAGCCCAAATCGCTATCTAATTGCAGGAATGAATTAATTGAATGACTGGAGATTTGAAATTCGGCGACAAGTTATGAGTGGTTTAAATTAACTGTTATTACTATTTATTGCCAATGTTTCATTAGTTTATGATGTTATTCTTAGCAGTTGATTTAAAAAATATATTTTATAAATTACATTACTTAAAATCAAAGTAAATTTACACCTACATCTGTTACGTCATATATACATCTATAGTAATGCTTGACCTTGGTTGCTACTTCAAACTTGAGTGTTTTGTACGGAACGATGAAACATTGAGTACGGAAGAATTCGCCAAATCATGGTTACATTTAGCACAACCAGAATATATTGAAACATGTAGTCATTAGCATAAATGAGGTACCTTACATAATATTAATCCATAAACATCCACACGTATACATAACAGTTTATAAGGCAGGTAAGCAATGTTTTATGTTTACAACCAGTTGATTGATTTCTTTTCTGAAAATGTTCTGATATCAGTTATCAACCATTATTGCATCATTATCACAACTGCAGTATCATCGAGCCAGTTGAATTCCTACGGGTTTTGGCTGCCGAACTGTGATTATATCAGTGCGTGAAAATTTACAACTTTGGAGTTCATTACGAAAGGAATCATCAACATGGGTTGCTGCAGCATTGAATTAAACTTAACAAACCTAATTCTCCTTGGAGTGTTATTCTTCATTGGGAAAAAGGCAATCAAATTCTTCCAGAAATGGAAGGTTGAAAAAATGCTGTAAGTTAAAATTTGACGCAAGTTAAGCATGGTTTACCATGCATAATTCCATTTTAAAACTGGCTTTCAATTTTTATCAGAGAAAAATGGGATGAGGCTCCCAAAGACAAACTTATTCTACATACGTTATGGCGTTGCAAGCCGATGCCATCAATTTCCCCATTTGGATTGAAATTGGAAACTTATTTGAGAATGGCTAAAATTCCATACGAAGTAATAAAAAAATTCAATAGAAGAAAACACTCAAAAAGTTACTGATTTTGTGCATTATTTTGTTGTTTAAAGCTTGACACCAAAAACCCTTCCGGACCCAAGGGAAAACTTCCATGGATTACGTATCAAGGTGTACATTTGGCAGATTCACAGTTGTGCATTGAATATTTAAACAAGTAAGTCGTAACTATTTTTTCTGGAAAATTAAATTATTTGTGTTAATAAATGCTTTTATGATGCGTATTTATAGAAAATTTGACATCTCATTAAACAAGAGCGCTTCTAAGGAACAACTTGCTGCAGCACGCGCATGTAGAATCATGTTAGAAGATCATTTTCTCTGGGGACTCGTTCAATACCGATTTGTTGATAATATTAACGCTCTATCACAATTAATGAAAATTCCTGGTTTATTCAAGCTGATACTCCCAATTCGATCATACCAACTGAAACAGAGATTGGTTAATCAAGGCATTGGCAAACACAGTCCAACTGAAATATATCAAATGACCGAGGCTGACCTTCACACGGCTTCTGCTGTGCTCGGTAACAAAAAATTCTTTGGTGGAGATGAGCCATGTGAGGAAGACTGTGCGCTTTTTGGTTGTGTCGCACAAGCTATATGGGGATCGCCTGGCTCTTCATTTGAAAGGCTTTGTGAAGGTAAATCAGAATTTGATTTGTGCTTATGCAGATCTGAAATGAAAATTGATTTTTAAAATTTCTGGTGATAGGTGAACTGAAGAATTTGAAGGAGTATTGCGAGCGGATGAAGGACCTGTATTGGGCAGATTGGGAACAATGCAGGGATAAATCTTGAATGATGTTTTTTGAAATAAGTTCAACGTGTAATTTTGAAATAAGATGTTCCGTATGGGACACTAGGTGCAAAATTAGTAATGTAAATATTTAATAAATTAATTAAACATTTACAAATATGGTTGTTTGAGACAAGAAATGTCTGAAATCATTTATTCTGAACATGTTAATGGCAATCCGCTACAATATCCAATATCTATTATCTCGTTCACCTTTCCGACTAAATTACCTGCTGTGGTTAACTATATTTATGCTCCCAACCATAGCGGAAAGAGCGTCAAAATGTTACAATTTTCATGCTGTGCGCAAATATAATAGCAAAGTATCTAAAGATACAGCCTTACGTAATCTCAAGATTTATTTATTACCTTCAACAATAACTTTATTTCTGTACAGCATGCACATTTCAATCAACGTTGATGTGTAAGATCGTAAGGTTAACTGACGGTAAAGAAACTATTGGAGGGTTTAGCAATCACCGCTTTCTATGTAGTCTATTACGCTATCCAATCGGCAACTCACGAAGAAGCACTTGGAAATTTGTTGAACAAAGGCATATGGAAACGTAAGCGTGTAATTTCGTATTGAAAAAGAAGTAAAGACATATGGTTTTATTATGTTTCCCAGTCATACGCATTTAAATGATATTTTTCGTAAGCCTTTTGCTTAGCTCGCCACAAAACGAAGTCAAGAGATTTACAGCTACAAGTATGTTAGAAATTTGGGATTGTTCCCTTATACTATAAACGTAATGTTTATCTCAAAAATGGGCTGAATTTATTAAGCAGTTTTTTAATGTTGCATTCGAGGTGTGAATTTCTTCATGGCTGGACAGCCTTGAGATTAAAGAGCATTCAATACTCATAGCAAAAACGTATAGTCCCCACAATCTGCTATGATCAAACACGAAAGCTATTTCGTCTACCTTAAAATAAGCTAAACATTAAAGAAAATCAAGCAACAATATATATTCATACACTCTTGTGAATTAGGTCACTGTTAATTGTAAGCAGAACCAGCTAATGAAAAATTCGAATTAATCAGATTTTTTTGGTTACAAGCCATGCCAGCCTTTCAGAGAAAGATTAAGGCAAATAATACAAAACACAAACCATAAGTCCTGCCATGTATATTATTAAAGTTGCAGTTGGTTTAAAAATTAGTGCTTTATTCCCAAATTTTTATTTTATTGGTGTACAGTTATTTTTAACAGAGTAAATGGTTTTTTCTATAAAATGTCATCATGCGTACTCTTTCAATTACGCTTTCCGCATAGACTATAGGTGTCTTTCATCGCGTTCCTTTTATTAACAAAATTGTCAGGAAAGAACCAGCCATGAAAACACTTTGGAATAGCAGACTCACTAAAAATGTCCACCTTTGCAATCGTTTCCCAACTCTGTGCATTGAGTATCACGAGGGTTGATCTGTTTGGGCCGGCTCTGCTCTCACCAGCGTAAAGTAGAATTGACATTATGACCCCATCATCCTCACCCTATTTAAAAACATCTGTGTTATTTCATTTCCACATATTATTATACAAACTCGGGAATTGTAGTTTCATTGACGGTCGTAATTATGTCACCTTTGAATTAGGTGCGGGAACAAAAATTGGCTCACTAGCAAAGGAATTTGGTTCGTTCCAAGTTTTAAAAGTATTGTTTAAAACGTCCACCTTGATTAACTATGAATCATTCAAACAGTCATCTATAGATTGCTAAAACATGAGTACTCAAAGTTATTATATGTTATAATATTTTACCTGTCCAGGATTCTCATCATCGATATCGGAACAAATAGCGTAAAAGTAGTTGTATGGCATCCCATCAAACTCAATATTGATTCTTGGCATTTCACATCCAATATTGACAATCATGCGTGATTCTACAAGTTGGCCGTTGTCACATTTCAGTGTGAATCGCTTTGGTCGTCCGCGAAGCATTTTGACATAATCCGGATTATTTTGGCCGTTCTTTCCAGCATAAAAATGGTACTAATATAATTAATATTGGTATAAAACTTGAAGAGTTAAATTTTAAAGACCATTACCTCCAGTGCAGCCACGTACATAGAATCAATAAAGGAAGCGTCATCATAACAGCAAATATCTACCACAATAATATCATCGTTTCCATCTTTTGTCTCAAACCCATTTATTGTGTGAAAGTAAAAGAAAGCAGGTGCCCGAAACACCTGACATTTGGGGGGCGGGCCTGCTTTCTATTAACAACGTAAAAAAATGTGTCTTCTTCAGGAAAGAATTGGAGACTTGAAACCAATGGCTTTCTTCGGGTTAGCTGATCAACTGCAAATTGCGGCATGAAGATGGATAATGGCTGCTCAATTATGATGAAGTAGTTTTGAGTTGTAGTAAATGAATGCATATATCCAAGCTTGAGAGGCCACCGAGATGGAACGGTTGCCACTATTTTTGCGGAAGACCAAGGAGACTTGGAGGTTTTTCCGGTTGGTCGATCGGAGTCATTGTGGAAGGTCTTGGGTTTGGTTTTAGCGTTACAATCCATTTCTGCAACCACATAGCAAGGTCGTAGTGGAAAACCCAGTTTGGATCCAAGGTTGTAATATTTATTATTCCAAATGTGGGGGTGTGATGTGTGATGAATTAAACCAAGTTCACGGTGAACATTTATCTGACAAAAAATATATATCATTAATACAGTTTTGTGATAAAACTCCTGGTTAGTTCTTAGATTGCCCCATGTCTCGAACCCATTTACCGTCTCAAGTGTTTCCAAATTTTCCAAATTGATTCGGTGAGCAAAAGGAGCTTCCGCAAGTGAGTAAACTTCATCACCGAATGGGTTGATGCCTATATTTGCGTTATCAGATAGAATTGACTCGAATGGTGAACTAAATAAAGATGAAATTCTGCAAACACAAAGCAGCCATTGCATAAATATGACTTTAGTACGTGAAAACCACAAAATATAAGGAATTATTTGCTCACCTAGAAAATATGGTTTGGCACGGATCAGGGGTGGCAATGGTTCCAAACTCACTAAGTACGAGTCGTTGTGCAGCCACGTTTTGCTTGTAACTCTGTCCCTGTATGAATTTACATGTGTAGGTGAGTTGTCCATTTTCCAACTGATATTTTTGCAACAGACCCGGTGCATCCAGAAAGTGTGCAAGTTTTCCCTTGCCGTATTTATCCACACCACCAGGCCCATTTCGAATCAGGAAACCATTGAGCCAACTGGGGATTGTTCCTTTGTGAACATGTTTTTGATGATTATATGTGAACTACTTCAAAATTAAGTGCAAAAGAATTATTTCAAAATTAGCTATTTCAAATTTTACCGTAAGTAGTTTCCCCCGTTATTGGCTTCTCAATTTCTTTGTTGCATGTCCTCAAAAAGATACTCAAATCAAAACCGTATTGGCCTTTTTCAATGGGGTCACTTGAAACTCCATCGGAATCAGGTAGACTCTCCATATTACTGTTCTGTTCACTTTCCATTTTGATTTGATGCTGTTTCTTTACAATAATAATAAAACGAACTTTGTGGAAATGTGGCTAAAGAGAAACTGAGCTTGTATTCCTTCGGTTCTGCAATCCAGTTTAGCTGGTTTATTTCTAACAAGGAAAGTTTTTGAGGCGCTGCAAGGGTTAGAAATAACGATTAGTCATTTAGAGCATAGAAATAGAGGTGTGCATTTCGGAAAATTCCAGCGCCCGGCCAGGCCTGCGTCCGTAACGATTTCAAACAGGCGGCTGCTGCCAGCCTGCCAACTTTTAAAATTCCGCCTGCAGGCGCCCGCAGGCGCATGGAATGACCGTTTTTAAATACTTTATCAAGTAAACCTAATTTTCTTTAAGAAACAGATGCTGGATATTGGTAAATTTACTAAATACGCGGCTAAATTGATGTCAAAGGATATCAGAAACACTTTAAAGACTCAAGTTATGTCGACTCATTCCAGAACTTCCAGTTTTTTTTCAAAATGAAGATGCTTCCACAAAGTACAATGATATTTGCAAGCACATTTATCTTAAAGCACATAATTAAACAAGTTAACAGCTCTGTCCTTAACCAGTGAAAAGTTGATAACTTTATCTACCGTCTCCATTTTGCATATTGTTTGGCATGTTTCCTCAAATTTTCCATTGAAGAAAATGAAATTTATAACATGTGCCCAGGACTTATTAAATGCTTTGCAGGATAATAATGAAAACATAGTAGTTAAATGGTTTAAAATGAATAAGCAGAGCACATTTATAATATTTTCGTATGTTTATGTAAACGACTAATGCAAAATCAATTGCAAATATATAAAAAATGTTTTTAAAAAAGCAGGCGGCCTTCAGGCGCCTGCAACTTTTTAATTTACCGCGTGGCCCGCCTGCGTCTGAGACAGATTTTAATTTTTTGCCTGGCCTGCAGGCGGGCGGCAGGCGGTCATTGCACACCTCTACATAGAAAGCAATACTCTTGAAAATGTCACCGCTTAGTTGACGAAAGCTCGAGAAATAATTATTGTACCACCTCTTTAGCCAAAAAACATGTCTACTAAAGCAACGCTAGCAATATAGTGAGAACTATTTTTTTTGCAATTCACTTTTGGAATTACTACCAACGAAATACCGGCGAAGCTTTGGCGTTAAATAAATAGGCTTCACACGAGCACAAATAAGATTAAGAATAAGAATTTTGAAGAAAACTGGCAAAAATTCAAAACCAGTAACGATCCCGGTGTATTCCGAGTTCAAACATACCAATATTACCTCAGAAAGTCGCACTTTCTCTCTATTTTTGTTGCCATAATTTTTATTGTTTTTTATTGTTGGTAACCAAAAGGTTGTGTAGGCAATTTTTAAACGGATAATTTGATATTTTATTTAAAAATTAAAAATGCACCTGCTTAACTATAGTACCAAAAACCGCTATGCAATGCATGTTTTTTTCATGGAGAGTCCTTGACGGACACACGGTCAAAAACAACCCTCATTGCTAATTGGCATTGCGGAATTTGGTTTTTATTTCATGCCGATCATTGTGTAGCAACTAAACTTTTACCCTTAGATCCTCTAAAAACTAGTGTATTCTTAGTTTACTAGGTTAGAACGTAAATCTTTGAAATCAAATTTTCTAACACTGCATTTTCTACGTAACATATATTTATTTACCTTCAAAGTTAAGCTGGATTTTTGTCTTGTTGCAAAAATGGTTTTAAAAATGGTTTTCATCATATAACCATCGTTTGTTAACACCAGATATGACTAATAGTAGAGCCTTTCTTTTGTGACGCCTCAAGACCTATCCTTGTGATTTCGCGATTCTTCTGCGTACTTATCACGTCCAACATATTGCTGAGCAAACAAGAGTTCTTTTGTGTAAGCAACTTGTAATTATGTTTAAGAAGGGGGTTTTTATTCTCCAGCCCATTAATACAGTAAAACTTCCCACTCGTATATAAATTCATGACTTCTGAATCGTCAGGACCAGATAGGTTTTTGATTGAAAGTAGAGCATGCGGATGATGCGGATCCAACAATGATTTTCAGAAACCGATTTATTGTCAGTCTACTCGGACTAATTTTGTCATCAACAACCAGTGTAATCTTGATATTTTGGCAGGATATTTTAGATTTTGTTTTGCACCAGGTAAATACATCCTTAAGTTTAAAAGTTATACTTTATACATTTTACTATCTAGATCTAGAAAATCAACAAATACATTTTCTATTTGTGATACAGAAACTTATTCTGGCCCCCGGATCTCAAAGTTTTGAGATTTGGAAAAATGTTCCAGTCCCGGTTTACCTTGAAGTTTATTTTTTTAACTGGACTAACCCCGCCGATCTACATAATCCAGATGCCAAATTGAGAATGCCCAAGTTTGTGGAAATGGGTCCGTACGTTTTTAGGTATTGCGTGTTAAAATTTATTATGAAAATACTCTAGTTAATTGACCAACTAAGCGAATACATATAATTCAAGGGAAGAGCGACAAAAAACAGTCCAACACTGGAATGATAATAACAACACAATTACGTTTCTACAAAACAAAATCTGGCATTTTGATCCTTCCTTATCTGGTGGCTCACTGGACGATGTTGTAACAACTTTAAATGCACCAGCAGTGGTACGTCTTGTACGTAAGGAAGCATTTATTCATTTAAGTATTTCTCAACTAAATGAAATGTTTGTCGCAGGCAGCAGCGTTTTCAATACGGAATTATCCGTATTTTATGAAAAGATCTTTAGCCATGGCCATGGCTCTGTTTGACACAAGCCTTCATGTTAAAAAATCAATTCGTGAACTGACATTTGAAGGCTACGAGGACCCACTCCTGGATCTAGCTTCCATATTACCAGACTTCCTGCTCCCCACTGCCATTCCGTTTGATAAATTTGGATGGTTCTATACCGTAATAAATAACTGCAAAGACAACATACTAATACTTTCTTTCCTATCATTAATTTCTATGCAATCTTATAATTTAGAGAAATAATTCCGCAACTTATGACGGAGTGTTCAACATGTATACAGGAAAGGGTCACATTCAAAATTTTGGGAAAATGGCCAATTGGAACTATAACAATGAGAGCTACGCATACCAATCAAATTGCAACTATATTGAGGGGTCTGCAGGTGATTTGTTTCCTCCAAACCCTCAAAAGAATAGCATTTCTATTTTCAGCACGAACATTTGTCGCACCTTAACCCTCTCTTTCAAAGAAGAAATTATGACTAATGGGATGAAAGCATACCGTTATTGGGGCGATGAGAATACTTTGAACATTTCTCCAGAAACCACGAATGCTCGATGTTTTTGTAGCTCGGAAAAATGCCCACCAAAAGGGGTGATGGATGTGTCAAGTTGCAAGTAATTCATGAATAATTTTAATACTTTTCTCGCAAAATTTGCAAATTTAGCTTATTAACTTTTCCATTAAAGGTGGAATGTCCCTGCGTTTGTGTCTTTTCCTCATTTCTACCATGCGGACCCTTCATATCTTCAGGCAATTCAAGGAATGAAGCCCAACAGGAGTATTCACGAAATGTATGTAGATTTAGAGGAGGTATGATTACATAAATTCGTTAAAGTAGTAAATCATTTATTTTAGAAATTACTGTCATCATGTATAATAAAAACCTTAAATGATACACTAGAAAACTGGAATTCCACTTCAAGTAGAAGCTTCATTGCAAATTAACTTGTTACTGGAATCACACCCAGAATACGAGTAAGTGGAAACATTGTGTAATTGTTACTCGGTGTGGTTGAAAAACCAGACAACTTTTTTATTTTCAGGTTCATTAAAGACGTACCAACTGTATATTTTCCCGTCCTTTGGTTCAAGCAGCGGGCATGGATTGCTGATAATTTTGCAGCTCAATTCAGAGTAATAAAAACAGTTTCTGCTGCTGGATACATTCTATTTGGCTTACTGATTTGGTTGGGAATTGCAGTCCAAATAAAAAGTTATCACTCTTACAAAAAAAATGCAAAACGTCAGCAAATTCAGCCGTATTCAACAGGTGAGCAAGACCAGTTCCTGGACAAGTATGACTTGTCGAATCGATAGTAATTGTTTTTTATTGCATTTCGTTGAGGCTAAAAAAATTATTGCAGTTGATGACCTTGTTAAAATACACATTAAATACATTACTGTGAACAATTCCGATGTATCCGTAATTTAACCAGCAATAACTTTTATCTATTCTTCAAATATTCCGGTTTTACAATCGGTCCAGGTTGTAATCAGACCTCTACATTTGCATATTATATTGATTGGTATCTTCAACAGAACAACTGCCACAATTGTCGTTCTATATATAACGATAGTTTTAGCTCATAAGTAGGCTACTGGTTAACTACTGTGTTAAATTCGAATTATAAAACTATGAATCAATTTACAATTATGAAACCAATCTTTCATCAAATAAAATTAGTTTGTCCTTCCTTTCAACAAATTACTGAAATTTCATGAATGTTTCCAATATTTGTTATCAGTTACCATCATTTGTTACAAAATAGCCTAGAATGGTCGTAGCCAGCCCGTTCCATGACACATTCCTCGTATGACCTACGTGAATGAGTAAAATCCACTTGTGCTTAAACAATCATAGTAGCGTCGAAATATTTAATAATCGCATTTTAATACAAATATTTATAAAAACCAGTAGAAGCTAAACCAAGTTTTTAAAATGATTCGTTCTCAAATGAAATTACAACAAGAAACGTATGTCACCGAACAAAAATAATATTACTCACTTACTTTGCTTCCAATCCGTCGATTTATATTCTACATAAATTTTTCTGATGAGTACATTCAAAACATTCTATAAAAATATCGCCCAAGTGAGTAGTCGTTTCTGAAATCATGCCAATAAAGACTAGAGGAGTTTCACTTGACTGCAAATTTAAATTTAAGTAATTTTGCTTTACTACCATATAATAGAAAACAGACCTTTTTGAACATCTAGCACAGTAATATGTGTGATGCAGATAATTTCAGAGTACATAAATATATTAATTTAGTTACGAATACTGACAACAAAAAGGTATTTTCATCGAAGTGCAAGTGAGCATACACTATAATCGCAAATTAAAGGGCTCCAACAGCAGAAGTATTGCGGGTACATAAAAACATGAATGAAAGGTATAAAAGCTAAGTTGTGCGATGGTTCCTTATTATTTTGGGGGTTAACATGTGGCAGATTTTGTATGGACTGTGCAAGCGACACCCTTGCTTGCTTGGGCCTTGTATATACAAAAGTGAACAAGTTTGCACTGATGTTGGCATTATCAGTCAGTATGCTACGAAAAGCACTCTAGAATAGGTGCAGCTTCTATTACTGCTAAAATAAAATATTATCGTTGAGTCTAAACTTTAAAACATTCCGTCTCAAGTTAACCAGCGCTAATAGTTTTTATTAAACTGTCATGGTGTAAATTCGAACATTATAAACATTTGAGTAGAAGATTTTAATGGTTTGTAACTAATCTTGACATGCGAATAAAACCGTAGGTGCATTACGGACATGACAATAATACTTACACAAACCAACCATTTTGCACGAAAGTAACATTTTATGTACATATATTTACTGGCATTTTCTCGTTTCACAACTCGATAACTGAACTCTTTGAATATATTTTAACGCCTACTTATTGAGCATGCTGCACCTAAGTGTCTAATTATTTAATTGGACACGCTCTGTTGGGGAACTTATATTACACAAAATTGAATACAATAAAATAATTGGAGGGAGATCGACAGATCAATGATATCATAGTGATTTGGGCTCATAAAAGCAATGAAATATGTCTCGAACTGGAATGAAATTTGAGTCGCTAAATTGTCTTTATTTGTTGACTGAATACATGTTGTTTCTGTACATGGTATATTTACAACCATTTATATAAAACTTTGTATCAAAAAGAAACTGTACAGTTGATGTTAAGATTCTGTAGCTCAGATTTAGCCTTGCATGGCAAGGGTTTGAGCTCGGACACTCTTGAGGGCGTTGATACGTCCAGTTCCAAACACGTGGTTGGGAACTCATTATCAGGGATTCCTTCGCAAGTCCTTCCAGTGGACACCAGATTTTTATCGGTTTGTCCGAGGAGAAATTCCTTGGCCTTTACGTAAGAAAGGTTCTTGTCCCGGACTTGCAAGAGAGCGATAGCTCCAGCCGCATGAGGACAAGCCATGGAAGTTCCAGAAAGTGAAACGTAGGCAGTGTCGGAAGTGTGGTAGGCTGAGATGACATTGGAACCTGGAGCAGAGACTTCTGGCTTCATTCTTCCATCAGTAGTTGGTCCGACGGAGGAGAAGCTGGAAATGGCGTCATCGATGGTTGTGGATCCTACAGCAATGACATTTTGGTCAGCAGGAGAGTTGGCAGTGTTGCAACTTGGTCCAGAGTTTCCGTTGGAGAAAAGTGGGATGATTTTAGCTGCATGCCATCCCTCAATGACTTCATTGTACCAGGTGTTTCCTCTACCACCTCCCAGGAGTTGGAAACGACATTTGGGGCTTTGCTGCAGTCTGGGCTGGATCCATCAGCACGAGTGGGGCAAGCGAAAAAGTCTCCACATGCGAGAAGATCGCTTTGCCAGCAAGCTGAAGAAGCACAGCCACGACAGGCAGCCCATTTAGCTCCAGGTGCCACACCAATTCCCTTTCCTCCAGCAATAGTTCCAGTGGTATGGGTTCCGTGTCCTATTTAAAAATTGAGTTGAATATAATGTATTTTGTAATCATTAATAAAAATTTTTACGAACCATTGTTGTCGGTGGGTTCAGGTGTGCTGGTGCTGGGATCAAACCATCCATATTCTCCAACAAAGTTGTCCTTGAGTGCTTCGTGAGTTCCTCTTACTCCAGTGTCCACTGTGGCAAATTATGACTCCCTCTCCACTCAAAGTTCCCAGTTCTTGCCATGCTTCAGGTGCTTGAATCTTGACTACTCCCCATTGGTGCTCGTCAGCAAGAGCTTCAACATTTTTCATGTCAACGGGTTCAATCAAGTGGGCGATTTGTTCTGCAGTGATGGATTCCACCTGGTCATCTTCAGCGATCTGCTGGATCAGTTCCGTATCTGCATCTTAACGTAAACCAGGTTGGTAAGCCAAAAGCTCTTGACTTTGTTGCTGTGAGTTGAGAGGAGTTTCAAACGCCCCGTTGAGACCGTTCTGCATTTGCAACAAAGAGTCATGCAAGGCGTTGAGTAGGAGGTACGGCTTCAAAGCGTTGGAGTTGATCGATTGGAGGGTAGATTTGGTTCCTCCGACAAAGACACGATGATATTGGCTGTTGATTTGTTTTGGAGTTCAGGAGCAATCTTGCTGGAAGGACCTGGGCTGCCAGGACACATCCCACTGCCAGCAAAAGACACGTTGAAATTCTCAACATTTTGAGAAATTTTCAGATACTTTTCAAAAGATATTCAGTTTAGATTGTTTGTTGGTATTGATTGATTGAGTTGTGAGTTCTGTATGATTCTTGAATGAAAATTGATTGGCTTTATATACGAATAAAATTTGCTTCGCATTTCGCACATGTGCGATTGGAGTTTTCCATCGGAAGATACTACCCGTAGTTTGCTGTTACGCATGTTCACAAGTACCTTTTCCAGTAACACTTTAGCCGTTCGCGAACTTTAATCCGTTGTGGCTTCATCACATGCATGCAAACATTGCTTATCATAAAGTCATTCGATAACCATTTCTTGTTAAATGCGACCTTGAGTATACTATGAAAATGTGCATATGGAATGTTTTGCGATTAGGAAGCTGTGACGGGTATAGTCATTTATGTATATTTGGGGGATTAGGAGAGGAGTTCAGGTGAAGATGAAGAAGCTTTCATGGCTTTACTTTAGGCTAAATATATCTTTATGTGACAATGTACACATAACTTGCTAGTGAATAAATATATGTAGCTTGGAAGGCATTGAGTATCAGTTGCCCTCCAGCTTCGGTAGCAAACACAACGCTGTGTCCAGACCACTTCTTGGCATCTTGTGCATCGCATCACACATCCTTAGGCGAGAGCAGAGCAGATACCGCGTTCCGTGTGCAGAGCAGTAGACCAGGGGAGATATATAGGATCCGGCCGGCAGGACTTGGTGTATCAGCCCGCTGAGTAGAGTGGCGATTCTCAGAAAACGACTGGAATCCTTCTCCTGGAAAAGGACAGCGCCCATGCCAAATCACTAAATGCATCTTCGGAGTTTCGGGTTTTGGTCTCAGTTTCTAGATCTGTAACAAGGAGGAAATCTCTAACATTAACATACGCCGCTTGCAAAGGGTCAAAGTTATCTGCTTTGACAAGCTAAATTCTTTTTAGCAATTGATAAAGACTTATCATCAACTTTGTTTTTACTGGCGCTCCTCGACTAGATCTTACATCTGGTATATTCTCCAAGTGATGCATGACATAAAACCAATATGTGTAGAAGGCAATGGAAAACATATAGAGCAAATAATAGACTATCTGGAATATTGTAATTATACTTTTTAGGGTGATATCGGATATATCAATAGGATGGTGACCTGTTGCAAATAATTTATACATTAGTCAATGTTGGGGTCTCTAGTTTGTTCTGTGGGTGCTTGAGATGATTTTCTCATAAATTATAAACTATCTGTCCTGCACTTGAAAACTTTACTTTAGGGTGTTCGTCAACCGAATCTCCCGCTTATTTTATGAGCCGCAAGACACACAAAGATATTTACAATTTAATATATTGGATCAATCTTGTGCGCGTGCGAAAGAGTTACGTCTCTCGGCGATATCAATAAATTGATTGTACAAATTTATGCTTCTTTTTACACATATTGCAAAGCCCCCAACGTTGCCTATTAGCTATACAAGACTCCTCAGACTCATTTAGTGATGCATTTTTGGACAATATCTCTGTGTATTTCTTCTCGATAGATTATTCGCTGAAATTGTCAATTATGAGGGAGGATGAAATGCTGTATATATATTCTTTGTTCACAGCATAGACAATTCGGATGCGATAAGCTCCATGTAGATAAATAGCTCGATTAATATTATTATAAGGCAAATAGTAGTTGGCTATACTTAATGGTAATGCCAAATGGAAGGCTACAAGACCAATCTTCTGTGTATAAGTGATATCAACTTGATTCCCGCTGCAATCAATTCAGGCATAATATGCTGGTTGTAAGGTAGTACTAGATATCAACTCTTATCGCATACTCGCGCGCCCTACTCTATATAGACACAACAGATATAGATATCCTACGTTTGAGTAAGCGAACGACCACACATTGTGGGTAATACTGTTCATCAAGAACACCGCCTAGCGAATCTATGGCAGTTGGCTGTCGCCATAGGTTTCGTGATTTTATTCAACTTTTTGGTAATTAATTGTCATGCGCAAGCTTGACCCATCACCTTTCTCATCAAGCCACACACATTAAGAGCCGTATGGAGAAACTGAATGACGAATTAACCCGTTGTCTTTCAATAAATCGTTACACTTGTGGTTTCCAATCTCCATTTGGGATTGCCCTTAGTTGGGGAAAATATCTGAGGGTTTTTCTTTTAAATATCTTCCCTCCACTCAAAAGTTTCTTCTTGTGTTTGGATTAAATGAGTCTGACCAATTGAAGTGGTCGTTGTCTGCAGAAACTGTTGGAAAGACTAGGCGCCCCCCGGCCCGGCGAAGCTACCATTGGTTGTAATTAAATTCACTCGAATGACGTTGTAGCATGCTGAGGATTTTTATATAGCGATTTCGATTCAACCGACACAAAAACTATTCTTTCGAAGTATCCCCTAAACTGCATAAAGTTTGCCTCTGGGCTAGTCATCAAAAGAGATGAATGATGTCGCGTGAACCTGAGTTCGATTATATTCCGTGGTGTCCTCTCCATTACAGCATACGGGTTCCCAAAATACAACGGGTGTGAAAGTGTTCTCACTAAACAAGAACACATTGTGGACTAACTGTCTTGTGCTACCCGCCCGCTCAATTTTGCCAGTGTCATGCGTAAACCAGTTCCAGGATTGTTAGCTAACTCCTGTCGAATTCAGCGCAA
>LJIJ01002959.1:0-22386 GCA_001718145.1 Orchesella cincta | reverse complement strand
GAATGACTAAAATAACTAAATTGGAATGCATCACCCATTCAAACAATAAATACTGTATTTTTATAACAAAACTTATGATTTCTCAATCACGGAATAAATTATGACAGCAAATGGAAGACATGCAAGGTTGAAATGATATAGCTCGACGACTTTTTATTAACAAATTCAAATGTTGAAATAATTTATAACCGCAGAAATGACTGGATTCCAAACTTCATCCAATCCATAATTTTTGTATGAGATATTAAATAACATTGAAGGAGGCTTAATGTCGTCGTATCCTGGCTTCCAGACGCAAAAAGAAGAAAATCAGGAATCAAGATATTGCGAAGAGAAACATTAATACGGAGAGAAATGTTCGTACTGGGGACTTACTAAAACCCACAACCATTTCTTCCGGACACAACTCCACAACTGGGACACAACCTCCACAAACTCGTCCACAACCTCGGGTCCAAAACCTCAGTCCACAACTCCACAAACCTCGTCACAACCTCGGTCGGTCCACAACCTAAGCGGTCCACAACCAGTCCACAACCTCCACAACCTCGGTCCACAACCCTCAGTCCAACCTCCCAACAACCTCGGTCCACCAAACCTCAGGTCCACAACCTCGTCCACAACCCCACAACCTCGGTCCACAACCTCCACAACTCAGTCCCACAACCTCCACAACCTCAGTCCACCAAACCTCCACAACCTCAGTCCACAAACCTCACAACCTCAGTCCACAACCTCCCACAACCTCCACAACCTCGGTCCCGACAAACCTCCACAACCTCGTTCCACAACCTCGTTCCACAACCTCGTTCCACAACCTCCACAACCTCACAGTCCACAACCTCCACGAACCTCCACCTCGGTCCACAACCTCCACAACCTCAGTCCACAAACCTCGGTCCACAACTCAGTCCACAACCTCCAACCTCGGTCCACAACCTTGGTCCACAACCTTGGTCCACAACCTAATTGCTCAACTTTTTATTTAATCTTCTCTTCCCTACATCCCAAAAGCTTGTAACCATGCTGCTCATCGAGACTAGACAGCTTGCTACAGCTCCTGACTCCCCAAACGCTTTCCGAACCTCGTCTCCAATCATCTATGTTGGACAAGCATCCCATCTTAAAATATTGGAGTTGGGCAGGCGGTTAAAGTCCATTAAAATATGGCTGAAAATAAAATACCACAAAAATTACTAAAATCCTCTCAAAAACCAGCAGAATTTAAACTTTTTTACAAAAGCCTGAGCTCTATTAGTTAAAAATATTCTCCGCCTGGAGCCATAAGTCCAGGAGGAAGCAATGGTGGAGGAGGAAAGCCAAATCTATCCTGCACGTCGCTTTGGATCCATACTTACTCCCAGAGTTTTGCTGCAGCAGCCGATGAATACTCTCACACACCGCATTAATTGTCCGTCCACAGGAAAAGCAGATAAGTTCCATACTCTGGTTTTGTGCAAAGAATTTTCACAAAGCAGCTGTAACGAATAAATCGAGCGACATCTATCTAAACGTTTAAGAACAGAGTAAGGATTTAGCGCGCGAACCTTTTTGAATTCTTGTAGATGTACTTTGAGCGATGTGTACATTTGGATTTTGTAGAAGCAATGTGCATAACTGAGCCAGAGTGCTGGTTCAGTGATCGGAAGACTTATTCTGTTGTGAACTAAACAAATTTAGTTAATCAGTAGTTTTGAACTCATTTTTTCATATTGAAAATTTTGAAATGGCACTTATTAAATACCAAACGAGTGAAGTCACGCTGACGTTCCGAGAAGTGAAAAGGATCTTTAGAAATATTGATGATGATCGAGTCAATGTAACACTTCCGGTTCACTCTGTGATTGAAGCTTATTCCGTAAGCAACCTGAAAACACCTTTGCATCGTAGCTTTTCCTTTTAATAAAGTACATTTCTAATCAGTAGTAATTTTTAATTTGTAGGTGTACGTGTATAAAATTCTCGCGACCACAACACGGAAGTACTGGAGAGAAGACAAACTCCGGTTCCGCAATGACAGGACACTCTCATATCCGAAGAAAGAAAAACGGTGGACCAGACAAGACATGCGTCTTATCCGTGACCTGGATTTCAAAAGACAAGAGTATATTCCATACGGTAAAATACAATTTTATGCGATGGCTGAAACTTCTGCCAAAATCAACTGGCGACTAACGAAAATTACATTTTTAGGCTCAAAACTTTCAACTCCTAACAACTGGATGTATCCGTATATGTAATTGTTCACTACGTCGGAAATCCCGAATCTCTAAAACTCCCAAATTTCCAGCATGGAAACAGCAAGGAATAAGCTGACAAGGTTTCCGCTTTGTTGGCGAAGGAACTTGACGGTTTACTTAACCCAAGCTCCACTCCAAAAAAGACTACGTCCGCTTGTATGTTTCTGTACTGACGTAGTTAAACCAAGTTGTAATATTTATTTTAAAGCATGTTTATAAAGTTTTTCAACCTACTTCAAGCCAAAAACCCAGCAGACCGCCCGGAAGCGAACCGGTGACTGGAAAGCCGCCTGTGAGAACGGGTTTGGATAGCATTATTTTAAGGCAACAATAAAAGCATGACATGATTTGTTTTTCTTTATAGATGCTTATCGGGTGAAATCAGTGAAACAACCACGAGTGGAAACCGAAGAAACAGAATCACATTCAACAATGAACTTGACTTCTGTGACTGCAAACAAGTTGACGCTCCCGCTTGGGACAACCGCTCCGTCATCAATTGGACCAGTGATAAATGAGCAATCCGATGAGGGCACCAATGGCAACCAACCCGAGCAGGCGTTTGTTCGTACTCATCCTTCTGTGCGCCGCAACCTGTTAGAAAGTCTCAGCAAGAAGAAAACCCCGATCGAGGCTTACAAGTACAATTTTTAAACTGGATCAATCTTTTACCTATTTGTTAGGTACTCATAAAGGTTTTCTTTTCAGTGATGTACTACGTAAGTCGATGTTAGAACACGGGGACGACGATCCATCCTTGCTTCCCAGGAATATTAAACAAGTTTATAATCTGAAGCACAAAATGAAAATGGAACAGGATCATGATGACATTTATGAAGTCTACCTCCTTTCTCGGGCGCACGAAAACGTTGTTTTGAAGATGGAACTGGTACCTAAACTCACAATCATTCAATCACAGGTCATCCCGAACTGACATCGCATGTGAAATCCTTGTCTAAAATATATGATCAGCTGACGTTTCACTACGACACAACTTTTGGAGTTGGAAATTTCTATACGTCCATTCTATCACTTCGGCATCCCATGTTTAAACGGACGCCTCTGATTCCTGTTGCTGTTATGTTCCATGAAAGCACCGAACAGAAATCTTACTTCGCATTTTTTGAAGTTTTACATGATAACTTTCAACTGAATTTCCAAAATTTGGTTTTCGTCACTGATCGTGAACGCGGAATCCGTAATGCTATTTCGCATTACTTTTCGGAGGCTACACACCTTCTGTGCTGGAACCACATGATTCGGGTAATCTTAGAACACAAACAAATTAAACTTGGTTACCTAAATTAAACCCTTTAAATAAATTTTTCACTCAGAACGTCGGCGACTGGATTTCCAAGACATATGGAGCTAAGTCAGCAGCAAAACATAAAAAACAAGTCCGCCAACTTCTCCATTCAACCACTTCTAACGAGTTTAGCTGTACACTTAGCGAATATTCTGGTTTGTGGGATGCCAAGTTCCAGGAGTATTACGACAAATACATTGATGCTGATTTAAGAACATCAAGCCGACATGAACTGGAGACACGGGGAATGTATAGCTGTGTTTCTGGAATTACTAATAATGCAGCCGAATCAACAAATTCATCCTTTAAGAAAATGCTCACAGAAACGAAAATCGGATGCTTTCAAGCTGTGTATTCAACGTATTTCCATCATGTTCACAATTTGCTCCAGATAAAATTGGGAGCAAAGGGTCACGGGAAGTGGAAACTGCTGAATCCTAAGTTACCCCGTCAAATATATATTCCAGCTGACGTTCATGATGTCATTCACCCAGATCTCATTGAAGAAGCGATGACAAAGGGAAAGCTTCCCAAAAAACTGGAAACCGGAAAACAATACAAATCGGAAAGTATTCCTCTAAAAACCACTTTGACAGGACTAGCCGGCTTTTATATTTCTTAAAATCGGATTGAATGGCTTTCTCACAGTCAAGTTTTTGTTGTGCTCGCATTGGGGAAGAAGCCACATACGGTACATATTTTAGATGTACAATACATCCATTTCAAAATGCTTATTATAAATTTAAATTCTAGGTGAACTTAAAATCAATCACCTGTTCCTGTCCGCGCCAAGGGAGATGCGATCATCTAATTGCTGTTCAAAAGTGGCTAGGCAAGTGGCTAGTAATTTTATGCAAATTGAAATTCTTATTACATATGCCACAATTTATATGTCTCGCTTTTTGATTTTTAAAGGTATTGATAACATAAAGCAGTTCAAGGTTAGGGGGAAGCCAGATCTGGGAAAAGTGTATCGTGAAACTATAAAAAGAGCTACGGATCAAAGAAAGGACAAGGGAGGAGAATCAGAGTACTACAAAACAACCAGCAAGGTAAAAAAAAAATTATTTTTTTTTATTGAGCTCGACAGTGTGTAATAAGATTGTTCACTCTTAACTTAAAAGCGGGGAATGTTATTCCGAATGACGGCTCTTCTGAGGATCTTGAGGGTGAAACAGATGATCTAGTAGAACGTTTCGAGCAACCTGAAGGAAATGGATGCGCAGAGATCTCAACAACGCAATATGAGGCGGATGATATATATTAAATTCGAGAAACCGGAAATGTGACGAATTGCTTCGCTAAGCAACGGATGGCGAATGATGATCTCAATAATGGCACCAGGGATAGTCTTTTAGATAAAACTAGTAATAAGATGTATTAGTCAAGATACAGCTTTTAAAAATAAAGTAATTGTGAAAGTAACGTTTTAAATTTTCCCAGTGTCCGTGACCAAGGCCGAAGACCAAGTGAAAATAAGGAGGGATCCATGAACCGCTCTGAAAATGAAAACTGTCAAGGTTTTGGTGATTCAAAAATCGCATATGGATCTCTTTTATTACATTGGTAAACTGTTTGCTTTTACTTAATATTGAACGATCAAAATCTTTTTCTTTAGATTCCTCCAAAATTTTGTGAAAGGTCTGGACCAAGGAGTACCGCAAATCAATCGTTGGAATTCCTCAGAAGACTTTTTAAATCTCCCCACTGGAAAGATTTCCCTTGCTGAAATAAAATCTGTTCAGCCATCCCTAACAAGAGCAGAGATACGATTACTTAAACAAATAAATCGTGACGGCAACGTAGACTGGATTTGTGACTCAGCGTCAGTTATTGATGGATTCTTTAATGACAATCTGCAGAAAAGCTCCAAGCGCGCGGGCCTTGACAGTTGCAGAATCCCAGGTTCTCTTTCACACTAACGATACAATGCCAACATTGTTGCAGGGCTGTTCAGAAGCAAAGAACATCTTTATTCCTTACAACAAAGATGAAACCCACTGGATTCTAATTGCAATTTTTCCAAAGGAGGAATCCATTGAAGGTACTGTACTTGACGTGATTTTATTTTAAGTTTAACGTGAAGCAGGATTTTTTAAAAACCTACTCATGAATTTTTATAGTCTACGATCCTGTGGGAACATTTTCACTTCCAACCTCGGATCAGCAGACGTTAGTCAACTTACTCAATGACAATTTGGTTTCGAAGAGGATCATGGTTGGTCCATAGTTTATCCTGATACGTGCCTGTCATCGGGAGAAAATGCAATGTGGTCCCTACGTATGCTTCTACGCCGAAGGAATTCTCAAAAATTGGTCACTAAGTACCATGCCTCATGTTGAGGAGTACCGTAACCTTTTCATAGCAAGCTTGCTTGATTGATGAGAGATTGTAAAATAGGTCGTGATAAGGGACGAATTTGTAATTTTTGTTAAAAATCTCAAACAAAGAAACATGTCATTCTTGTGGACGATCTGCACGTTTCAGTTGCCTGGAGTCGTTTGAAATTAACGGGATCACCTATTACATTTGTAGCGGCAGAAAATTGCATGAGGTTGAAGTTATTGCGTGACTAATAAATATGTTGCAGAAATTCAAATATTTACTTTGCTTCTTCCGTTAACATAATCTTTCTTTAACACATTTATTCCATGCTAATCATACTGTTTTCCTGCAAATATCATGTTTCATAATATATTGTCAGAAACGGAGGTGTATGCTTTCTTCCGCAGTTTTGGTTTACTGTTTATCATTCCGCTTAACAACAGATTTCTCCATTACCTTGCTGTGCAGATGTTGGAAAGCTCATCAGTGAGGTGGATAAATCCCAAGTTGGAGGGGTGGAGGAAAGCATCCTCCGTTTATATTTGGAGACGCTCTCCAAGCAAAAGAAGTGCTCACCGCCCTCAAGGACCTTCTTGGCTACCCAGATACATCCCCGAGAGCTCGGCCTGGAATAATGACACCTTTTAGATGTTTACACCCAAGCGCAGATTGAATTGGGAAGAAAAAAGGAGTCATTAAAGTACCTCCGATTAACTCCGATATTCCTACTTCAAAAAGTAAACCTAAACAGTTTTGAACTGTATTTTTCGTTAAAAATTTGACTTTTAAAATGATTTTTCACACGGAAGAATTCCACCTTTTCCAAAGGATCATCACCCTCTTCAAAATTATGAGGAGATAGGCCCCGAAGTGAAATCCTTGCTGGACGACTTCCTCACCAAGTTCCCCAGCTATTTAACCTCCCTTGCCGACCTCTTCTTCGCTTTTTTCAACTTCCCCTGAGGATTTCACAGCTCGGATCTGAGCTGACCTCAAATGGCTTGCAAATTCGGAGCAGAAAAGCCTTCCTTCTACACCGACATGATTCCTTACGTGAACAGCCCCCTTTTGAGCTCCGAAATGAAGGAGGAATTTATGCAAATAGTTGCTATCCATTCAAAACACGATGGAGATCAAAATCAGCCCGTTCGTTTACTCCTCCGTTCGTGACATCATTCGGGACGTCAATTACGCTACTCGACCGCGCCCTTTTTCCAATACCGGGCCCCTCCAGCGCAAATCCCTAGCTGAGCGGTGTCTCCTCAAATATTTTTGCGCTGACTCCATCTCCTCCTCCCTCCGCTCTGGGTGTGAATCCGACAAGAACCTAATCACAAAAGAAGCCGATTACCACGACCAATTCTGGGCAATAGCTGCCTCCACCCTCATGGCCAAGTATGATGATGATGAGAATGACTTTGACGGAGCTTTGTCATCAATCAGAATCTCGAAACCTGAAGAAATCGCCCTGGAGAATTTAAATCTTATGTCCCTACAATCAATCCCTCCGCATCTTGCTCATCAAGGCCTACACGGAATTGTGTCGTGTCCACGGGTGTGGATATCAAACACGTCCAGTGGGATTCCCTCGGATTTTTAATAATCTGGAAGGTTTTGAGAGGAGGTCTCTACGCCAATGTCAGCCTGAAGGTAGCGAGAGCGTGTACTTGAACTACATGAGGGATTGTATGGAGCATTTGATCACAGCCTATAAATTCGGATCTTCCGGGAAAATTTAAGAGTTTGGAGGGATTCGCAAGCAGCTTTTGAAATCTGGTCAATTCGGGTTGATATAGGTAGAGAAGCAGTTGCTCCAGCTCAGCTCCACGACTCTTTCCAACGCAACAAATCATCCACACTTGATAAGCAGTCCGGCTTTAGTCGCCAAAATTCTGGAGGTTGAGAAAACCGGAGGAGAGGATATGTTTTGGAAGAAAAGGGACTTCACGGATAATCGGGATTTTACCATCTTGTCGTATTTGGGAAGTAATCAGAAACCGTTTGAGAATTTAAAGACGAAGACAGGAGAAACGGAAACGGACGGTGGGTTTTGATGGAGGAGGAGATGAATAGCAATCCGGGGCGGTTGGAGAGGATTGATGAAGCGCTGTCAATTATCCGGGGGAAGACGGGCTTGAAAATGGATGGGAATTGGGAAAATGTGGTAAGCTTTTGTAAAAACATTTAAATTCTGCTCGTTTTTGAGAGGTTTTTAGTAATTTTTGTGGTATTTATTTTTAGCCATATTTTAATGGACTTTGGCCGCCTGCCCAACTCCAATATTTTGAGATGGGATGCTTGTCCAAGATAGATGATTGGGAGGAGGTTCGGAAAGCGATTGGGGAGTCAGGAGCTGAAGCAAGCTGTCTAGTCTCGATGAGCAGCATGGTTACAAGCTTTTGGGGTGGAGTGAAGAGAAGATTAACTGAAAAGATGAGCAAATTAAGTTGTGAAGGTTGTGGACCGAGGTTGTGGACTAAGGTTAGGTTGTGGTCGAGGTTGTGGAGGTTGTGGACTGAGGTTGTGGACCAAGGTTGTGGAGGTTGTGTCCGAGGTTGTGGAGGTTGTGGAACGAGGTTGTGGACTGAGGTTGTGGACCAAGTTTGTGGACGAGGTTGTGGAGGTTGTGGACCGAGGTTGTGGAGGTTGTGGAACGAGGTTGTGGATCGAGGTTGTGGAACGAGGTTGTGGAACGAGGTTGTGGAACGAGGTTGTGGAACGAGGTTGTGGAACGAGGTTGTGGAACGAGGTTGTGGACCGAGCGTTGTGCCACCGAGGTTGTGTTGTGGATCGAGGTTGTGGACCGAGGTTGTGCACCGAGGTTGTGGACCAAGGTTGTGGAGGTTGTGTCCAGTTGTGGAGGTTGTGTCCGGAAGAAATGGTTGTGGGTTTTAGTAAGTCCAGAGTTAAATTCAACATTGTAGGCAAATATTTTTGCTATTCACACCGAATTTAGACCTATGCATTAAACAAGCTTCCTTTTAAATTTGAAAAAAAAAACTGCCAAAGCATTCAAAAGTTATGTAGGCGCAAAGAACAAATTTGTCCGATTTGGCTAAAATTCGTATTTAAAGGTAATTTGAAAGGAAAATTCAATTGCTTAGAACAATTTTAATTAAACTTACAATGCTTAGTTTTCCGTAAAAAATCCGCAAATTTCAGCGCATAAGCAGCATTGTACGCAGTTCAGAAGCGGTGTTCATAAGATGTATTGCAAACTAATACAGCTTCTTATATAAATCAACTTAGATGTTTTTGTTTCAAGCGAATTTACTTAACTTATATGTCAGCAAAATAAATGACCACTCCTATATCTTCTAGAGAGCTAGCTCTCTAGAAAATAGGAGTGGTCATAACCGCTCGAGCTGTAAAATGTTATACATTTTCAACAAACATTGCATGTTCGATATAATGTTTTTTTCTTTCAGACGATTTTAGACCTTTCTTTAAAGAAGACTACCTTATCAAAAAGGCGATAAAGAATCATGCAATCAGAAAGAATACAACATTTCTTTCATATTTCGTTTAATATTTCCAATCTTTTGTGTATCAGGACACACTTAGATTAACGTTTCAAAAAATTGGTTAAACAATATCTTTCTGAATCCAGTTGACTTACAAGATGGTCCAAACCGTTCCAATATCTTAATCGTAACCGAGAATTTTGAAGCAATTACACCCACCAATCCCTCCTTTTAGATTTGTAAGTACAGAATCCCATGTTTGTGTTTTGTTTGACAAGACAAAGTTTTCATGCTCGTAAATTTCTTAGATTTTGAAAGTCAGCAAATAAATTACGAAAAAAGTTCGGTAACTACTTGCCTTAAACACGTGAATTCATTAAGTTGATCACGTTTCAATACTGCGGAACATAAATAGGTATACAGTAATTGAAAATGCTCACTTCCCCAATTCGTGGCCTTGTCGTTTTGATTAAGTTAAAAGGATGAAAGCATATTCTTATACAAAAACGGCAACCAACCAATAAATTCTAAAAAAATATGGTTGCTCTTATTTGTTGAGCTAAAACAATTTCAATTGACTAATTATTGCTAAGTTTTAAAAGGGAAATTCGTGTCTCCTGCCAAAGAATATTTTAATTACATTTCTAAAACAAATTTCAACATAATCTTGTATAAAAGCACAAGCACCGTCCTTGGCTTTTCTAGCAGACAGCCTTGATATAAAAAGCGTTTCATAATTATTCTCGAAAATACATATCATGTTCTGGAAACATATTTTCAAACTTTTGTTTGGCATTTTCTTTTTTCATTTTGAATCCGTTTGTTCATTAGAAGTTTCTCGACAGTATTCTGGGTTTCGCAACGAAAACGGCAAAACTCATAGTTTTACTGAAAGAGATATCCGATTGAGCAATTTGCACACCGCAATAACAGATTCCAACTGTATCCATCACATTATAAACTACAGAGGAATAGATTTACCGCAATTCCAAACCCCAGTAATTCTTTCACGACGGACGTTGTCAGAAATACTACCTACCTACCTTTTCACACACTCACACTCGAACTTCCCTAAAAAAAGTTCCTTCTCGGCTCCAAAATATAAGCAGTTTTGAGAACTGTCTGAATAGTTCACTTCTGCAGACAGATGAGTGTTTGGACATCCCGTTGGTGGATAATTCACCCAAGACAAAAACCTGGAGATGCGAGTCTCACTGGTATCTCTTTCCGCCAAATTACATTGAAGATTCCACCTTCTACGAAAACGTAGATGGGACTGACTTCTCTTCTCCCATCCAACTAATAGTTCCAGCTGCCTTCAAACAGTTTTGGGTATACTACTTCAATCCAACGCCAATTCAAGGCATCGATTTTAACAGTTTCCTAAAATCTCGACCCATTTACGACATAATCATTACCAAAATGAAAGCTGATGATTACGCTACAATTCCAGCTTGGAGTCAATCACTTTCAACCTCAAAAAATGGAAGGCATTTCATCCACACTACAACTGCGCGAGAAGAGTTTACATTCATGTTGAAGCCAGTAGAGGAAAGCTTGTTTGAGCTATCGTCAATGATTCTTTTTTGTCGACATTGCCATCCCACTATTCCGTATTATCCGATGAATATTGGAAAGGATTATTCACCCTGGATGATTCAGAAATTGGTCCAAGTTCTCAACTCCAATCCAAACAACATTATTTGGGGTCTATTTCTCAGTGGTCATCTCTTTAACATCATAGAGGAAACAAATAGGGAGGAACTAAGGGACATTTCCCCATACACACTAATTTTATCATCTAAAGACCGTGATGTTACCTTAGAAGACCTGCGTTGGACAGTTGACTCTAGGCTCTTGTTGCAATCTGTACTGGGAAACGCGTCATTCTACGATATTGTCTACCAGAACGGGTACGGTTATAGAACAGGAAGCGCGAACTTTCTCAGCAGTGAGAGTTTGCGACTAACCCCTGTTTTTATGGCAACAATGATGGGGAAATGGACGCCGCTCTATTTCGCATTCACCCATCAAAGCTAAAATTCGTGAGTTGTGGACAAGGTGATGTAGGTGGACTCGCCTTTTCGGAACTTTCCTCCATTTTTGATGGCTTTATTTGGGGCTCCGTTGCTGTTTCCATAGTAACGATGAGCATTATTTCTGAGCTCTCAGTTGGGTTGAAAATACGTTACCATCGAAGAAAGTCAAAGTTTTACTGTTACTATGAGAAGAGTTCAATTGAATTTTGTATCAATGCGATTCTTACAATCTTAAAACCGTTCATGGAGCAATCAGACCCTATTCCAAGTAAAGTTGTGCGAACAGGAAAGCTCCGAATTGCTTTTGGGCTCTATCTTCTGATGGTTCTAGTTCTGAGTAATGCATACAAGAACAAAAACATTACAGCAATCACGTTACCCCTTGAACCGATTCGTATTGACACGTTTGAGTTGCTACTGGCTCACTCATTTAAAATTTTAACACGAGTTATAGGAATTGGAGGCTTCAGGAGACTTCAATGGATGACTTTAATGGATACCTTATCAAAGCGTCTGAAAGGTCACGATGATTTTCTATATCCCAGCGAGCTTTATTTTTACGCACTGGGGAAATATTCTAAGTTTAATTTTCGGTTGTCAACCCCTCCGTTTTCAAGTGAGGAGAAGCTACTTCTTAATAAAACCCAAGTTCATCCTGATTGGATGACAATTCTTCAAGAGGGCTATGCCCTTGAGAGAAACTTGAAAACATTAACTGAATGTAATGGAACTGCCCTTTTTCTTCCGGAAGTGGAAGCGAGAGAAACATATTTTCGTTTGATGCAACTACCGGCTAAGAAAAATAAGGTTTTCTTGAGCAAAAAGTCACTGTTCAATTTAAACTATGCGGTGGGATTTTATCGATGGACGAGCCCAATTGTACTGAGGAGGTTTCAGGGGTTGTATAGCAGCGGCATTTTTGGACTGGTGGAGTGAATTTTTTGTTAAGTTTATGTCACAGTTGAGAGGTAGCAGTGTGGATACGGAACCCAAGGATTCTGACACTATTGTTGTTGAAAATCCGTCTAGCTTGAAGGGAAATATTGCTGTTATATTTTTGCTATACCTTTTCTGCTTACCTGTTTCCACAATTGTTTTTATAATTGAAGCTCGCAAAATGATTAAGAAGCTAGCAAAACTCTTTTGTAGGAAAATAAGTAACATAGTGGTCGGTTGTGTTTCCTCATTGACATCTGGTGCATTGTGGAAACGTGGTATGAAATGTTTGGCGTATTCCTCTACCGTTTAGGCTAAAATATTGTATTTATTCAAGTTTTATGTTTTATGTATACAAGTATAAATACAAAACACAGGAAAATAACTATATGGGGATGACACAATATACAATCTCCATTTAACTGAAGCAGTCTACGATTTTTAAGGCCTCTGAGTTTTATGTTTCTTAGTCAATATGCTAAACCGTGTAAAACCATGGTCATGTAACTTACATGTATACCTATTCAAGTTATTACTTATATTTCAATGTATATTAGTCCAACTATTGAAATCTCAAGTTTAGATGTAAATAATTTCAGGAAATAGTTTGGAATGTGTACCGCCCGCTAGCATTTGGAATTCTATAGTTAGCAGTAAGTAAAATATACATTGTTTGTTTGCCACGCATGCCGATTGACATTTAACATAATTTTATAACTCATAATAAGCTTAACAACGCTCACTGTCTGTGTGCCACTTGCGGTTTCTTAAATTCTAAAATAAAAAGGCAGCGCATTACTTGGTTGGTAACTATTATTTTATACGCCATTTCACTCTAACTGGCTGCATCTTGATACTTCTTCAACAGTTTAACAAGCCTCAGAATGGGTTTTTAATAAAATACGCACCCAAAACTTGTTTAGTAGCAACGATAACAACTTATTAGCATATTTTAGGGCATAAAAGTTTCAAAAGCTGCAATTATTTGCGCCTTATTACACGAAAATACAGAAATCAATACTTCTGGCATCCAATAAAGATAACGTGTAACTTTCAAAAGTGAGGTAAACAAAAACTAAATAGACCATCGTATTCCGCATTGGATATATAGTCCGTGGAAAAATCACAAAAATCATGATCGCTTTGTGCGTCTATCTAGTGTAAGTCAATGGTGTTAAGCACCTACAGTAAATATGAAACGAAACGTATGCTAGAGATTTTAAGGGTCTGTAACCGAGCAGTGGTAGTTTTACCCAGTCGTGTGAGCAACGAATTGACAGTTAATTTGACTACAGGCTTCTCAAAAAAAGTCGATGTTTATGTTGGGTTGGATTTTTATTTGAGCCCGTGATTCTCTTGAAATTGGCAGGCTCGATTAACTATAAACTTTCGCAAAGAGTTAGTTGGGTAACAAACGTCCAGGGTTGGGAAATTTTGGCAGCAGGTGTTTAGAAATGGAACTAATTATCGAGAGGATGAAGATGCCTTTCAGCTCAAAAAGCCGTCAATGACGGAAAACGTGTTAATGATATTCGTTCTCTTTTCGAGTGGATTATGTTTGGCTTGTATTTCATTTCTGATAGAAGAACACAAAATGATACATCGTGATGTAGTATTTTTGTGTGTTGTTGGCAAACATTATTGTTAGCAACGACTGGCGTCGTGCAAAATGACGTGTATAGCCCATTTTCGGTCAAATGTTTCTCGTATAAGAACCAAACGTACGACGTTAACAATAGCTGACACTACATTGCGTTTTTGTAGTGAAATTCAAACAGGTACTAAATTTTGTTTGACAAAAACCTCTGGAACCATTTGGAATTTCCAGGTGGTGCTCGTTCAGATATATTGATAACAGTGACATCTTCCAAAATTGTTTTTGCTCTTACGAAACTTTATTAAGGCGAGAGGAAAGGTGTAACGACAACGAATAACTGGATCCGAATGACAAGAAGCAATTTTAATCAATTTTCAATCAATTTCTGTCAACACATGGAACTTTGTCCTTTCTCAGAGAAGCGGAGTGGAAATGAAGGTTGATGAGTTGATAAAGTCCCTAACCATGTTTTTAAAATGAGCTTTCGTCATCATGCTCTGATACCAAAATGTCAACTTTAAACGTATATTATCTCTAGCAATAACAATTTGAATATGAAATTCAATTCGATTTTTAGAAGTTCCTTGTTTCACATTCAACATGTTTGAAAGCATACGTCGTAAACAAATATTATGGTGCTGAAGTACCTTTTGACAGCAGTCTTTGTAAACCAAACATTCCTCACTAAGCTGTTAATTGTTTTTATATGTTTTATAACAAGAAGACATTTAAAGTATGGAATGTATGCCGTCGTCCCATTCATACTATATTGTGGCGTTTTAATTAGCAATTAAAATAACAATTGTCTTTGAAATTGGATCCTCATTTTACATCCAAAGCCAGGTGGATGAATTTTGCGCCTATTTTTGTGTGACCATAATGACAATGATTTGATAAAAGTCAATAGTCAATGGGTGGTAAAAATGACAATTATCTGATGATGTCTAACGACGGACTTAAATAACCTTGAGATCCTGAGCAAAAGCTTGAGTAATGAATCGCTCATAGTGATAAATAAAGGACACAATTGAGAAGTCTTGCATTTTCTGAAAAACCAGGTCTTTATAGGTTGAAAGAAGCAAAACGTATAGCTCACGATGAGCAATCACTCACGATGTTTACATGAAAACCAGTGCCCGGCCTACTCTTTCGGAGTGTGTGGAGTGAATTTTCAAACCAATAATTTTTCGGCTGCAAGATAATGTTTGTCATCATTTGAAGTTCTATATTTCTATTCCCGGGTAGTGTACTAAAACTTCCTACTACTATTCATACCTTCAACTTATAAAAAGCTGCTAACCGCAAACCTCTGAAGTTTATGGGGTGTGCTAAATATGCAATTAGGTTAAAATCGTCATGATACATGCTAATTTTTGCTGTTATCTATGCCGCATATTGTATTTACATAAATATGAAAGAACTTGAATTTAATCGATGCATATCGCGTTTCTTGAAAGTTTCTAGAAATTCTTCTAAAGCTGAATTCACACAAAAAGAGTAAGCAAAATACCTTTTTCGATGATCAAATATATTTGTGCCATTTATTTACAGCAGAACCATTACTTCTTTATCCATAAATCGCCAAAAATTAATTAAGGACATAATAAACGGAAATAATAATCATTATTAGTTTAAACGTGGGTGGTTGAATATACGCATTTGAGCCTCCATTGTCTGAATTTTGTAATTAACGACATCGTTTTATATTTTCTGTCAAATTGTAATACCGTTAAAAACAACTGGCTGGAACTTTCTCGCATTATCAAACCCTCTTGCGATTATGTAGATGCACCTCAAATGCTTTCATTTGGCTTTTTTGCGTTTAAACCTGTTTGGTATGTAACGTTACCTGAAAATCGCCAATTTTTACAGTGGGTCAATCTCTACAGCTGTTTTTACTTTTTTTTGTCACGATGTGGATTTGCATTTTAATTGTTGTGAAGTCAACGTCATTCGTTTCTTAGCCTAAATTTTAAATAAACAGCCTATCTTCCCAAAAAACAATGTTCAATGCGAAATAAGAATACCCAGCAATCAATACATTGGATGCGCTAAATAATTTCGTGAAAACCGAATAGTCTTTAAATTCACCTGAAATCGAGGTCCTTGGCATTCCATCCTATATTCAAATTTGCGTCATAAATCGTTACATCATAAGTAACTCATCGTTTTATATAACGCTATAAATTGCATTTTTTGCTAATGTACACCCTTGTTACAGCAGTATTTGGAATCCAGACTGGCAATTATTACCTCGGATTTCAATGTGTACAGATACGTCTTTGAAAGCCCACGTGGACCATAAATCCACTTTATTATATAGGTAATAAACTTCCACTTAGGATGTCTGTCTATAAAAAGAGTTAATAGAGGAAATAATATGGTTTGAAAATACCAGTCTGCCTTTTTGCTGGAACCATCTAAGGAACTACAACGGTTTGCCGAAAAAATGTGTCTATCAGCATTTGCTTTTAATTTATGAATAAAATAAAACCCCTTTCGGGGCTTTCAAGAAACTCTCATTTCTCGACTAAATTTAAAGGTTATAAAACAGGAGAACACTCTGAAAATTGACACTTTTCTTGTTTGCCTTTTCGTTTTAGCCCTCACCAGCAAGAAACACTTGTATCCCAATACGTAAACTTTAACATAATTGAACTACAACCAAACCTAAAATGTGGCCTGCATTTTTTCGAATATATAAATTTCTCCAAAAAATAAATCCAACCAGGGTCATACTCAACCCAGAAACCGGCAGGTTTGAAGCATCATCGAAAACACGCCTTGTGAGTTACTGGGTAAACGGCCAAATTACTCAGGCCATCGTGGTGACATTTTATCGGATAATGCGCTACATTAAGTATGACGAGGCAACCAGTGGATTATCATTTGTGGACTTCATCATAGACTTGTTCATGTGGGCAGCATGTTTTATTCAATTGACTTGCACCTGGACATATTGGAAGAAACGGGATGAGGCGGTGTTTTTCTTGAACCAGTTCTACATCCACCGGAAGCCAGCTGGTAAGTTATTAGGCAAAATGTGTCATTTTTCCAAAAAAGTACTTTACTTGATTGAAAGTATTTTATCTTTTAATAATTGTAGAGTTACAGGGTGGCTTGGAAAGCATCCTACTCTATTCCCTTGCTGGAGTATGCCTAATATTTCCAGTTTTCATGGGAGGGTTGCCCTTTTATTTACAACAACGCTATGCACTCGATCTTAATTTTACCTGCCGGAAAATAATGAACAACCCTGTCAGTCAAATACCTGTGATGTGTTTTACTACATTTTTCACTCCGTTTTTGGACTAACTGTAATTATTGTGGCACTGACATCAGTGTTGGCGGCTTTAACCGAGGCTGGATATATATTGAAACCGACGTTCGTGAAAACTTGCGGGAAGACTTGATGGACAAGTTTATTCAAACAAAAGTTTTGCAAAAGCGGTTGCAAAGTACAGAATCGCACTCATAATATGGGAATCTTTGCTAAGATTCGGTACGGTCTTTTACCCTTGCTTAATTCTAGGTGCATATCTTCTGAATGTGGTTACAACTTTCTGCGTAATCAAGCTTTTTAACCAGCTACCACCAATGATGGTGGCGATGCTGGCTTTTATTGACGTTCTGGTTGCGATAAACACATATATCATACACAAGTTTGCATTGGTCATTGCCGTGGACTTTGACACATTTCACGGAGAGTGGAAACGGGAGCTGATTAGTAGACGAAGTAGAATGATTTTGAGGGCCTGCTATCCCATTCAGATCAGAGTTGGGATATTTTTTGAATTGGACGAAACCACTCTTTTACAGACTGTGGAACAAGTTGTGGATATGACTGTTTCGCTGCTACGTTCGACTTAACGTTTCAACCCAATCCTTTGTCACATAACCTTCAGCAAACTACGACTAATCGAAATACATATTAACAACTATGCGAGTCTTAACTATCTTTATATTTACAATTTTGGGTGATGTTCTGACAACTGTGTTGCACGTTTACAATATGTAATATGTTCAGTATTATAACAATGCGAAAAATAATGTAAATAAACTCACACATAAAATAAACTTCATGTTTTTATTGACCTCAATACCTTGTCATTTTGTTAGTTTTTAGTTGCTGTCTTTGCAAGTTACACTACTTAAAAAACTTGGCAGACACACTTCATTTCTGTTTTGACGCTAAATTACTGTTAAATGTTAATTATTTAAATTCATTACGAGAGAGACTGTTGGCTACGAGAGCGATTTATATTGAATGAGCACGACACGTAATGGTGTTTTATTGCAGTTACCTAAATATCGCATAGCGGTTTCTCTAGATATACTCTCTTTCGTGTGTTGGGAAAAGCATCACTGAATGCTGCCAAGTGTCTTTCTTAGTCACCTACAGCTTTGCCTCATTAGTTTGATTGTATAGCGCTTCAATTTATTAAATCACTGGTCAGATGTTCGATCCCCTTCTATTTGGTTAGGTGTTTGCAAAGGTTTATGAATTGGTTATACTCGGAAATGCCATAGAATTGTATGGGTGCCAGAAGGATTACAGAGAGTCCAATTGTTGAGCGGAATAATTATAGAAACAGAAATGCAGATCGGATAAATAGTACCTGCAGAATGGTTGTAAAAAATACAATAATAGAAAAATTAGGAAACATTTTTGGAAATACATATTAACAGAAAATTTATTGACACGATTATTTCATTAATTACATTTTAGTTCTAGATAATTAAAGCAATTATGTTTTTTCGGGCTAGAGCAGCATAATACATTTAAATACAAAGTGTGGTGCATTTTCCTAATAAGCATGCAGAACTCATAATTAAACCTATAAATCGGTTCTTCTATGCTAAGAACGTGTTTAAAAGCTCCACTTTCTGTCAAAGTTTTTAAAAGAGTTGCATAACTTACAAACTGTACTTAATTAACCTGTGGTTTCAGCAGTTCGGTTGCTTTTAACTTCTATTACGAGTGGATTTACTCTTACAAATGGTGTTGAATGACTTCTCCGATTTCTCCATTTAGTTACCCACGTGAGCATAAATCCACACAAAACAATTAACAGTGCAGCTACCTGTGTAACGCAAACATATCGCATTGACGCACTAAATCCAAACTCCTTTGGATCAGGGACAATATTCGCCCACGTCGGAGAAAACATTTTGGATTTTTCTTTCACATGCATTTTCCGTGTATATTTATAGAAATCAGCTATCCTTGCCAAAATCCCAGAATCCATCATTTTTCTAATTACTTGATGAGCTTCCTGACAAAATCCCCACGTGTACAAGCCAAGATAAGTTGGCATCAGCTGAAAAGGATCTAAGCCGCAGAATTTGTTGTCAATCCTTCGAATTTCCACACCAAACCGGGGAAGTATTTGGATCTCATAGCTGTTTAACAACAGAATAACCTTGTTATCCACCATACTTCTAAGCAACTCTCTAATCTTGAATCCAGTTGAGAACGGATTTCCCCCAACGAAAAATGACTCATTATATTTTTGGTAAATTCCTCGATACTTTTCAGGTATGAGGTTGGGGTTCAACGCTAGTTTTAGGGTTTCATTGCTGCCCACCCTAATTTTGTAACCTTTGCAGTAATTTTTCAGCGTTGTCAAGACTCTCAAGATGATAAAAGTCAGTGGCAACTATACTTTGATACACGCTCGTAATAAGTGTCAACCCCAGAAGGAAATAAAAATGAAATTTTCGGGAGTGTAGCAGCTCATTACTTTGGTTTAAAAGTGTCCACATTAAATCTACTCCTTTTTTTAAACTTGTAAAACCCGAGTATCCCATAAATATAATAAAAATTCCCCATGTTAACAAGTCATACGCCTCAATGTAAATATCATATCGGATTAGGGTGACTTGAGATTCAGGAATGCAATGTATAAAGAACCACCTTACAGTTCGCAAATTAACATATGAAACTGTCGCTAATATGCTATTTCGACCGTCTAAACCCACCAGACGCGATGACAATCTAAGGGTTCTCAGTGAGCCGCCTCTTATCAAATTTTTCTCAAGTTGCCCCACAAACGTTACATTTAAGGCTTCGTCCAACGTTGTGAACACAACAATGAGATTACAACGGAGATGAAGCTTTCCCATGAAAAAGTCCTTGGACGTGGTTTTGGTTTGGCATTCGGGTGCAAACTCGTACAGATCCCTTTTCCGAAATAGGAGACCGTATGCGACGTTCCCTTCTCCGTTTCTTCCATGCTTTCCATTATGTAAGGAGAGAATAGCTTTGTGATCGATTAAGGCTGAGCTGATCCAAGAAAATTTATCTGCACAAAAATGGCAGTATGGACTGTAAATGGTTTCTTCGCCCTGGACTTCTGTAACAAGAACAATTGGTGCGGAAACGTCATAAGAAACAGCAGCCTGCTTTTCCACATGTTTCCAAAGATAATAGCTGAACCCAACAAGGATGTCTTGGGTTGGATAAAGCAGGTAAAATACTACCAGATTATCATTCCCGAATCCGGACCGATACATTAGCCGAAGAGAACCAAGGAAAGTCGGGGATGAGATGAAAAATGCGTCACATCTTGGTGCATACTTCTGCTGAAATCTCCACTTGCTACTGAATATTGAAAGAGTGTGATTTTTATCAGGAAAGCTGCCACGTAGGTGAAAATCGTATTTTTCCGCGTCGTTATATTGTAAAGGACTGTGGTAGTTTACATCCTGGTCGAACTCACTGATGAAATCAACTGTTTGGTAAAGTAAGCTTGAAATGTTCCAATTTTTCTGGAGCAGGAGATTGATGGTGCACTTGCTTCTTGGATCGAATGAAATGTTGGGAAATTTGGGGCCAGAGGAGACTTTACTTATTTGAGAAAGTTCCGCGTTATTGCCTGAGAGAAGAAAAACTAGGTTGAAGAAAATAAAAATGGGTTGCTTCATTGTTCAGCTTGAATGTTATGTGGATAATCATGAGCTGTATACTGCTAGCATTTTTTAAAAAGTTGGATGGCAGCCTTCACTTGTCTAACACGAACCATACGTGTTTCGATTACTTTTGGTATAGCTTCAGAAAAATTCCAATTTATATCTCATCCTGTTTTCAATTTCATGCCATGTTTGTATTTTCCATCATCAACTTGCTAGCTGAGGCTTAACTAATTAAATGAACTTACAACGCTGCTCTTAGTTCTTACATAATAATTCCTATAATACTGAATATGACCAAATAAATACCAACACTGGAATTGTTTTTGGTCGGTTCTGCAGAACCTAAATTTCCTGCTAATTTTGGCAGGCTGATTGATATTGGAAGCATAGAAGATATTTGTAATTAACTAGTTTTTAGACATTATTTTTTAAGGAATCGTGGATATTGATACCAACAAATGAGTATGTAATAAATCCAGAATAATTTGTCAGAGCGTCGAGCAGCATCCAAGCAGAAACATAAATGCTTTCACATTTTATTTTATAAATTTTATAAAAATATTTGAGCTATACTTTTAATGTAATGTTCAATAAAATCACGTCGTTTCGGTCAATAATTTAAATTGTAGCTACAAATACAGCGACTGAAGCAGGTCTAAGAGGCACATTCCTTCATAATTTTTCTGCTTTTGTGCGCAACTTTTTATTTGCCCTCTTCATTTCCTTCATGTGCCACCTTCTCTGAAAATTGTCTTATATTCGGATTGCTGCTTCTTGAAATTTCCAGGCTCGCAGTATCGGTGGTCTGGAAACCAAAACATGTTGTTCAACCCGCTACAAATTTATAAAAATAATTTCTAAATACTTGTATGGCCAAACTCACATGTTTCCAGTGTTGGTCTTCTGAAGAAAGCTGAGAATACGATGGTGGCAACCGAAACAATGACGGTGTGCTGGACGCCGTGCTCTCAATGCTGGCAGTAGATCCCGCTCTTTGTCTCATAGCACCAAATATATATGCTTCATTATAAATACAGTTCATGGATCTAGACCTCGTCGCAAAACCCGTAGAAACCAGGTTATCAATCCCGCTGCCATTCGAACCAGCATTTGAATCTGCATTCCCTCGCTCCAATTCCTCATCGTCACATTCTTCCTCCTGCTCAGTTTCTCTTTTATTTCCAATATAAATTGGACTTTCTCCTATCACTTTTCCATTCGCCTTGTCTCCCTCGACTTCCACGGTCAATCTTATATTGTAACTGATACTGTTAAAGAAATCGTATTTGTAGGAAGGTGTCAAATTGGGTGGAAGCTGTAAGGCCCCTTTCCAAATTATTTCCCTCTCACAGCTTTCTCCAACTTTCTCCTCTGCCGCTACAAGAATTTCCTTCATTTTAACTGATAACTTCTTTGACAGTGGGTCTCTTTGTCGGCGCGTTGGTTCCTGATACCAAGCTTTTTCAGCAATTCACTCCTCAAATTTAGAGGAATCTGGCCAGGATTCTTTGTTTCAAGGAGAAAATGAATAATTTCACCTGGTAAATATCCGCTTGGTTGACA
>LJIJ01002958.1:0-22386 GCA_001718145.1 Orchesella cincta | reverse complement strand
TTGCATATCTGTGATGAATTTGAAACCTACATACAAGATAACACCCGGCAAACCCCCGCATGGAAAAAGTGGCTGCATTTAGAGGTTTGAAAATATGACGCCCTGAACCGTAAAGTAAATGTATTGACCGCATGCACAAGCTTATTAGGTTTGGGAACTGTTATACGCACTCAGGATCATACCCATTTGGCCAAAAACATCACAATAGTTTCAAAAGTGCACGCTACAACTGATGGTAGAATGATTTGATATAAACGATAAAGGAACGATATTTTTGAAAACAGCCAAAAAACTATAAGGAGTAACTCTCTCTCTTTCAGGTTTTGCTCATGAATGCTTGCTGAAAACCCATTCGCACTCGTATTCGTTAAGAAAGGTTTGCAGAGTGCGTAAATGTCTAAATTATCTGGTGGCATTGCTGACTACCCCTGTTTGCTCACATAAACGCTTAGACTATGCAAAACGATTTCACCTTCAGAGGTTTCAAATGAAATAAAATAGTGAAAACTTGTCGTACTTTCCAGTTTAGTTTTCATTACTGCATATGTGCTTGGCTGAGTGGTATAAGATATTCGTATTATGCATATGTATTCATTACTCTACTCTCCAGCATGACCATTTTATAATCGTATACTAAACACGGTATATAGAGAAAACATACATATATGTACCTAGCTCTCACTCGTGACAGACATAAAATCCATACCGACATCACATATCAATTTTTGTACATTATTCCATCACAATCCCCTATTTTACATGGCATTAAATGAATAAAATACCCTCGTGGGTTATACGGGTCCAAATTTTAAGTGACAAAAACAACTTCTTTAATGGGCCATTGTCTCCAGTATGCTTAAATTACCTACTTTGTTCTCTCTTGTTTCGTTGCAAGGGCATTGTATTTCAAATGCGTTTCTCAACAGGCGGCTATATTTAGCTGCACTGGCTTCTGTGTGCAATTTTATGAATCTATCAATCCTTTCAAGCAAAAGGTTCACCAAGACCCGGTAACCTATAAGACGAATGCAATTTTGTGTGTAAGAAAAGGGTTATATCAGTAAGTACAACAAGTAACAGTACAACGTCTCATCGAGTAAGCAAACACTTGTAGCTTGCATAAAAGCAGACAAGAAATGTTGAATATTATAGCTTTATCGTTGATTTTACTTAAAACAAGATACATGCATATTGATCTGGAGTTAAACATTTTACGCTTATATACCCTGTGGCGCCATATGAACGAGTTTATAACGATGTGTAACTGCAGCGTTCGATTGATATATGAATTTTAACCCGGAAATGTCATTCAAATGAGCTGTAAAATAAATATATACGAGCAACGCAATAATAAGAAAATACAGGAATAATCTGTCTGACTCAGTCATTAAATATTATTCATAAAGCGTGTGCAAAACATAGCAAACATGCAAAGTAAAGAAGAAAGCATAATGCAGCTTACACTGCGCAGAACTGAGTAGTTGGCTCAGTAGGCTTAAATGGGCGAAATTTTTTGACTTTGTAATTGACTTCGAAAATACAGATTGTCGTCTAAAATATGTGAGGATTCGAATCCGTTCCCAGAAAAGCCTTATAACCTTCGGTTTTTGTGAGACCTAAGAAATAAGGGCAGCGATCGCAATTTGGTGTCATTTTTAGAGTTAATATTCTTCGAGTGTTTTCACTACGTGGTACCCTTAGGTATACTTAGACCAGTCATCATGACACGTTTGGCAACAGAATAGTATTCAGTTAAGGGTACCTTTAGCCGACGTTAAAACTTGGGCTTGCATCTTGCAAAAAACGAAAACGGGCAAACATCAAATGCCTTTTTTGAATAAAAATTGTTAGAAATGTATCAATAGCAATTTTGATTCATATATGACCCTTTACTGCTTTGGATGAAATAAACGCAAATTTTTGGTCATATTTTCAAGTTTCACTTTTGGGTAATTCTAAAATTTGGTTTTCAAGGACCTATTGGTCCAACTTTAGGCCCGGCTACAAGGTACCCCTTAGCTGAAATAGCCATTCTGTTGGCAAACGTGTCATGATGACTGGTACCAGTATACCTAAGGGGTACCACGTAGTGAAAAAACCTCAGAAGAATATTAATTTAAAAATGACACCAAATTGACGATCGCTGCCCATTTCTTTAAATCTACACCAAAAACCGAAGGTTATAAAGGTTTTCTGGGAACGGATTCGGAATCCTCACAATATTTTAACGAGAATCAGTATTTGAAGTCAAATTACAAAGTCAAAATATTTCGCCACCATTTAAGCCTATGAGCCAAACTACTCAGTTCTGCGACAACGTGCTTGCAAAAGTACATTAATTCAATTGTTGACAATCAAAAACTAACAACAGAGAAGCATTGACGAAATGCTTCAATGTTATCCAAATACCAGGCAAAGCACAACAAGTGTTTTCCCTCCTGCACCCATCATATGCATTTGAAATATCGACTCTCATTCGCTTTAGCATTTTAACATCAACTTGTCTTGGCTTTTACTGCAAATAAATAGTATTGATAAAGTGTGTGATGGGTTGTGTGTGAAAGAGAGAGAAAGTGTGGTAGCGTGTTTGAGAGAGAGCCTATGATACAGTCCATGAGGAGGGTATGACAGGATTAGGAATACAACCGTATCCAGTTCTAGCCATTATTAGCATCACCCCATGCGTGATGATATGGTTAACTAAAGCAGGATTTTGGATTGGCATTAAAATTCGCATTGAGAACTCTCGAATTAGTTTTATAGACATATTTTTTCCTTTGAGGAACATGCTCCTCATCTTAGAACTGATTGGAACGCTTCCAAACTTATCCAAATGACGCTTTGATAGTCTACAAAGCCTGGTCACACTCACCCTTCAACACCACAACATTTCCGCTCTCGATCCCGCTAGAATGACAAGGATATCCTTTTCCGTGATGTAGTAAATACCTCTTTCCGTAACTACCAATTATGCGTCCTTACAAACATAATGCCAACAGGTGCATAATAATCTCTGTGAGAATTGTGCCATCGAACATACTGCTATTCATCGTAGCATGAGACCAAAAGCCCATACAATTCAGCAATGAAGCGAGGCAGGAGTACTTGATGCTTTTCCCGTTTCCGTTAATATTCGTTTCATACTAATCATTAATTAGCAACAGATTGCTTGGAATGTTTAAATATTTGAGAGAAACAAAGGTATTCATTTTGTACACACGGAAGATATTGTAGGTTGCAACCTGCATCTATCAAAGATCGTGAGAACTGCGTTGAAATCTTACGCAACATGGTGCATGACTGCTCATTTGTCAGCTCACCCGTTTAATCACACCTATACTCAGGTGTGTATGCAGTGGTCATCCATTAAGGTGTTTGAGTTACATGCGAAAGGTGGGGGACTATTGTGATGATGAGTAATGATCTCCCCCTTTATCCCACATTGCATTTTATGTTACAGGCATGTTATTTTATTGTTTGCTTCAGCAAATCCTCTCGATTGTAACTCTGGATACGTTATCGTGCATACTTAACACCTTTTACAACCTTTCCACCACCTGCATAAACGTGTGCATGTTTGTATTCTATTTTGTCTCAAGTCTCCCCACTCACGATTTTACTGATTGATAACATGGAAACAGTTGAAAACCTTATATAAAAACCTTTTTTGCAAAATCATCTCCATACGATAGCGCATAGAATAAAATTAATTTCGAGGCTGTATCTTTACCCGTTTTTGAAATACGGATGCTAACGTAATAGTGAAAATCTGTGAACGAAGCCTGATACGTGAATATGAAGTGTTAAATCATCATTGCTATGTATTACATGTGCTGTTATTGTATGATCATATAAATCACTGATATATGTTCTATCACATTAGTAAGCCAGTTTTTAATACCAATGGTGAACAATGGTGGACAAAAAGGGTCTAAATATTTTCATAGCATGAATGTTCTTGTGAATGAGCACTTCGCTCTCTCGATAGTATGCAAGCACGTTCTAAATCTACATTCATTTGTCAATCGTGGAATGTTTCAACACGGCATTAGGAAAATGATTATTTTACTAAATGATTCAGTTAAGATGACAAAATTATTCAGTATTCTGACATTCTATACTTGGATTATAGCATCTCAGGAAGCCCTACTACGTTCTTTATATTTCATATACGCTGCTTGCTAGTTTTGCACATGCAACATACAAATGTATATATTTTGTACATGTGCGTGTAAATCATTTCCGTAGATAAAAGTAGTAGTCTGCGCACAGAATTCCCATTCCCATCACCCATTTCTCTTGTCCGATGCTCCATTCATGATGATGCTACGCCTCATTTGCTAGATTATTTTTAGAATCGGCATTTTTTGAAACTCCGGAGTGGAATGGGCTTGCATAATGAAGGAAAGAGCATCCCATGAGCTGCTCGTGTGTTTTAAAGCATCACCAATAGTTATGCATGCTCCATTTAGACCGAATTTCAGCACGTGCTGGTTTTTCTAGAAACCAAGCTGGGAAGTGTGACATGAAGAAAGTAAATTACATTTTTTGATATGTGTATTTTAATGTAGTGAAATAAATTTATAATAATCCTCCTCTACTCCAACTGAAACAATTCAAACTGACAAAATAAATTGAATGCTACTAACACCACCAATGTAACAGAAGAAGGAGTAACTAACTTAACTAGTAAATTCCAACAAATTCACAATAAACTATGGCTAATACTTTTAGTATCCTAACTTGACAAAATGTCATTGAAAAATCTACCATCAAAAAGCAAAATAAAGTTAAATAATTTACATACAAAATAAATTCATCAAACGACTATTATTCTACTCCATATTATTCTTTGATGCCCATCCACAAGCGTCCTGGACATCTGCCTGGATCCTGAGCAGGATACTCCTGATAAAATAAAACCAAATTGGTTGAAGTATCAATTCATGTGGAATATAACTGTATAATTTACAAGCAAAGTCACACGTACAAGCAGATTAATTGACAGGTACTGGATACTTGTCGGATCACCATGATGAATAAGGCACTTTTTCTCCATTAAAATTTTGTCCTTTGTATCATAAAGGGATGGTGACTCACCACTCCAGACAGGACCGAACCAGTCTAACATAGAAGCAAAAATATAATGAATGTCTTTTCATAAAAATTGATAAACATGCGAGAATTATTCTTACTTTTCCCATTAAAAATGAGAGATTAGCTTCATATTTGGTCAGAAACTTGTACGGATCGTCCGTCTTACGGTCCTTGGAAACCTGGTACAAAATGAAGACGCAGACATCCCTCTCGTCCACGACTTCCTTCATGGCCACGCCGATCCAGACAGTGTTTCTGTTCTTCACCATCAAAGTGACCCTTTGAGCTGCTGATGCTACAATTGTTATAAATTGAAACCATCAGCATATTTATCAAATATCAGTTCATTTAGTACTTTTAGTATGACTAAAAATAAATTAGCTTATCCTACCAAACCACCAAGGCTCCACTTTGAACAATTTTTGAGCGCAAATCGTCATTTTCACACCATGATGCTCCATTATATGAGTCAAGAGTGATTCTTGTGTCCACTTTTCTGGGACTGAACATTCCGATTCTGGACAGCTCAAATTTTTGCTGAAGAAGGACAAAAAGGTGGCTTTCATTAGTATTACTTCTTTGAATTAGAGATTTTTTAAAATATGACCAGCTTACCTTCCCACGCAAGTGAGTTGATGCTTGGAAACGTCCTTCCCGTAATAAAATTCCTCACATGGTTGATTCGGGCAAGCTATTTGAGTGTTGTTATAGATCTCGTTGTAAACGAAGCAGGGTCTTCTTCTCAATGGTTTTGAGCAGTAAGGAAGGATTCCAAACTCACGGTTGGCACACGGTCCATCCGTAAGAACAAAGCTGCATCCCTCAGTGGTACTGTCTCGGAAGCACTCCACACATGTCATGTGACCAGTAGCACAGACGTAGGAGTTTGGAGGAGGAATCCTTCCACAGTTGGTGCAGCAGGCGAGAAGCTCCGCCAAATCTTCGGGGGTCGGCAGACCTTCCACGTGGGCAAATGAAAATTTTGGTAAGATCCCATGTCTGAAAAATACGAAAATAGTTAAGGTTACTTATCTTTTTAATTAGTAAAGAGTTATTTTTCAATATCAAACGTACCTTATTTCAAGTGGAATGATGTAATGTTGTGGTTGACGTGGAATGTGGCGTTTATTGATAACTCCCTGACGGATCATTGTAGTTCCCTTCCACGAAGTGGTGATTTAGTAGTAGCAACAGTCAGAACTGGAAAGATTTTAAATTATATACAAAATTAATGGAAATATTAAATGAAAATCTTGTAAAAATTACTTAGTTTCAAAAAAATATTTAACTTACGATCAAAGTTGACTTGACTTAAACGGTTTGAATAATTCAGTAAACTAAACTAATGTACTGGGAAGGACTCCAGAAGTTTAAGTTAACTCGCTGGAATGAAACGAGAGAATGGCGAAATTGAGGATGGATGACATTTTATAGCAGTTTTTGAAGTAATAAGATACTTCTAGCACAAATTCTAACACGTTGTGAAATACAAGATTCTTTGATTCTGAGCTGCTTGTGCAATCCCAGTTATGTACTGGCAACGTTTATCCCTTCAGCAAAATATTTGCAGGTACTCAAAAGTCCTTCAACTGCAATCAAAATGGAACCTTGTTTGAGCTTGTTGTATTTCAAAGGGAGCAGAATGACCTACACCTTTCACGTTTCCTTAGTCCAGCACAAATTATATATGCTATTTCTAGCTTACTCATATTAAGTTTGGATGCAACAGCCTGCATTATTGAGATGGGTATGATAATGATGAGATAACAGTCATGAAAATACATGAGGATAAATTAACATAACACATCGTTTCATTACCAAAATATGAGAAAATGTATGCATACATGAGAGACCCACAAGACATGTTTTGTTGCAGTTTAGTATTAGAATGGGGTAATATGAAGACTAAAATTGCCAGCATTGCTTTTCTATGAAGTATAATGATATATGTATATATATATATATAAATTTGGTATGAAATACAGATTAAAGTTTTCTAAGAATTAATCTAATCAGACAGCTTTGTTGACTTTTAATTTATTACAAATTTTAATTGCTAAGCTTGAAAGGCTGCTTCAATTTATGCAACTATGTTGGTTTTCTTTTCTACGCTTCCCAAAAAATCGGATTCAACTCATCACATCAACAGCACTCCAGAAGAACTACACTTTGAGCAGAGTACCTAGTCACGAGCCATAACGTATACGTACTACAACTTACATCTCTTTCTGTTCCCTTCTCTTCAATCCTTGGCTCATTTGCATTTGGGTTCTTTACACCACTTCACTCCATCATTGCATTTGCAAGTGCATTCCATGCATCTCCAACTGTACCTTATTCCTTCCTACACAATTAATTGAGCTACGAACGTATTTTTCAACCCACTCGGATCACTACCTAAATAAGACTTTGACATATTCTGAAAGGTATTTCAGCAGTTATTTAAGCAGTGAATAGAAAAGTTTGGAGTTAATAACTGTCTAGTTTTTAAATTGTCAACTGATTCATTCTTTCAGCATCTCTGAAAATGGAAGGCAGTCCTAATGAGCGTATGGAGTTGGGCAAGATTGTATCGCCTACATCTACTGGCAAAAACTCTACTAAACCAGTTGGCACTAGTTCAGCAGTGATTAGAATATTTCCAACATCAGTTTCTCCGGCATCAGCCACCAGCTCTGGCAGTCGGCCTGCCAATGAAATCAGGAATCTTCAATGCGCTCTTGCTGCTAGTCATATCCCTCTTAGGCCAACGCTTTCACCAGTGATTAGTTTTGATCATTTGGGTAAGAATGCATGCAACTTTTACATTATACTTTTGAGTTATTTTAACGAGAATTATAACATCTTTCATTGTGTTCATTATAGACGAAGAGTTGGCAATCCAGTTGGGAATAATTCCTCCTAAATCCAACGCACCCTACTGCCCTGCTCTTTCAAACCCGTGGGTGGAATCAGATTGCAAAATGACGCCATTCAACTCAACCTGTCTACGGAAGATGCTGGCAAAACCATTCAAGATTTTCAATGTCGACGACATACCCCAACTTGAAACCAAACGGGAAAATAACACATCAACTGTTGGTGGTGGTAGCAGTGGCCCGTGTTTAAATGATGAAGACTTGGACAGGGGTATGCATGATTCAAAGCTACGTCGTTGGCTTAGCAGGTGTGTGTACTCCATTACCAACTATTTATAGACTCTTTTTATATTGTAGAGGCTCCATTCAAAAAGTGGAGACACGATTAAGCGAATCTTTTACTGTTGGATCCATGGTTTTATACTTGCAAACGTAAGTATATGTTGTTATAAATTTTGATGAAGATTTTGAAGGTGTAATAAATTTATTGAACCCATTTATATCAAATGTGAAAAGTGCAGATGCCAATTTGCATAAACTGAACAAGATTAAGAATTATCATAAACCCAATTACCTTGAAATTTAAATAGCATAGCTATGCATTTTATAATGAGCACCTGCAAATTCAAATTACTATGAGGATTTAAGAATTACAGTGTTATTGAACACGCATGTTTACACTCCAACTCATTTCGACTAACTAACTTAAAGAATACTAGAGCATTTTAGTTATTGATTGCATTATCCATCACAGCCATTATTGTCATCTCTCCGCTTTTCTACATCTTCAATAGTCTGTGGAATCGGATTTCCCATCGTTTCCGGCATCATGAACATCACAATAAGGCTTGCCAACATGCCACAAAGTCCAAATGAGATGCTGGGAGCTTGTTTTACTTCTTTTCCCTGAATACCAGTTGTAAAAATGATTTGCGCACATTGCAAAAAATAATTTCTAAACACGAGTGGTTATTACCAGAAGATTTATTTGCGGAATTAACGTAGCTCCAGCTCTCGCCCCATCAGGCACAAGCCCAACGCTGAGTTTCGAATGACGGTGGGAAACAGCTCGGCAGTTATAGCAATTAAGAATGTTAAAAGACATGGAGACAAGTAGTTTGGCAATCATATTCATTGCTGTAGTTACAGCATCTGCGTAAATCAAAATAAATTTTGGAAAACATAACATATTTTTTTTAGTTTTGAACCGTTATGCTTACTTGCTGGTAATCCGGAAAGTACAACGCAAGCCATTCCACTCAATAACAAGGGTATATAGAACATTGGCTTGTTTTTAGTTTTGGGAACTACCAAAATGACCACAAAATTTCCAGGCACCTCCACCAAAACGTTGATGATGAAAATGAGATAGGGATTCCCGAACAAGTTGACGCTATTGTATGTCAGGCCGAAGTAAACGATGCTGGTGGAGAACCAGGCGAAGGTCATGATAAATGCACGTCGCCGAAGTTCCCGGTGTTTGAAGAGATCCATCATTCCATGACATTGCCCTGTTGCGTCTGAGATGGAAGCAGTATCATCATCGAACTCCATAGATCTCAACTCTATCTCTTGGAAGCATTTCCCATTTTGCTTGGCAGCCTTCTTTGCTATTTTCAGCGCTTCTTCCCTTTTTCCATTAGCCCACAACCAGCAAATTGACTCGTCGAGGAGCCACCAGTGTCCAAGGAGAAGTACAGAATGGAGCGCATAAATTATTTCCAGCAGTTCTGCATTCTTGGGCAAAAGCCAGGCCCAGGTTGGAACCAAAATCGAGCCGGTAGTGAAAGCGACAATGAAGAGAACTCCACAAAGAGTTCTTCCCTTATCTCCAACAATTTCCATGCCTAAAAACCCGAACAAAAATGTTGACTTTGATTGGAGAAGCACGCATCCACTCCCGATCACAAACCATATCCCAATCCATGATCCTCGAAGATTGAAAGTGGGCTGAGGAGTAGACATAGCCATTCGGACATGGTATAGACTCCTGTGTCTCTCCGTCAATCATTGAGCAACTGTCATTCACAAGGTTTTCGTTCCAGAGGCCCAGTCTATGAATCCAGGAGTTTATCAATTCTTCAAAACACCGGTGCTCCAACATAGGGAATATAAAGAGATAGCTCATCATAGTCACCCCAGCCGTCACCCAGCTCAGCCAGTGGAGAAAGTACTGGTATCGTTGATAAGGCCCAAATTCCCCAAAATGGAGAGAATATCCTGTAATTGGTCAACCATTTTGTGTGGAATAGGGAACTATTATAGAGGAGACTAGTGTAACTTACAAGTTGAGGTTTTGAACGCAAATATCCATTGCAAAAGAATGATGACGGGCCAATCAATAAAACCTTTTGTTTCAGATATGAGAAATATCTCTTTTGCATGCGTTGTTAAATGAAGGTGTGAATGATAAAATATGTTGCTAAAAAGTGTTGCAATTTTATAAAGCATATGTTACTTTGAAAGGCTGGTTTTAGCGAAGCAAATATAGCATATAATACGCAATTATCTATGATTTGATATGAGCTTTTAAATGGAAGATGGAATGAATGATAGTATCGGTATAGTACATTTGCGTGTTGTATATAAATGAAAATCGAAACAGTCGAGAGCAAAAAAACGATTTAGCAATCGTGTATAAATTCATCAATTTTTTTATCCAATTTAACAACTCCAAAATGGTTATAATGTGAAAACATTAAATGAAAAATACTGGGGGGAGTACGAATAATGTTACATTTTTAAAACAAAGAACCAGGCTCAATTAGAACAGGGAAACTCCATCTTCCTCCATTTCAACATCGTCAGCTGCAGTCATCAGCTTCATTAATTCACTTTCCACGTCAACCTCCATCACTCATCCGTTGGATGGTTCGGCCTGATCAGTGGTTGTGTCCACACTAATCTTCACAAAATGACAAATGGAAAAATTAGTGTATTTATTTTTCTACATAAAAAGTATCGTTTAATATTTATTTACCTTGAGATTTGCACATTCACAGAGTTGCTTGATGCGTTCCTTAGCGCCCTGAAACTTCTGTCGTTGGCTTTCCAAGTACCATTGTATCGGTCCGGTGTTCATCGCATGTTCCACTTTAGCATTGATCCATGCAGCTTCATCAGGCGTCAGCGGATTTCTTTTGGTAGAGACTCTTTTGCGTCCTCCACTCTTTCTCTTCCTTGAGCAGCATCGAGAAAGAGCAACCTCAACTTTGTATTTTGTTCTGAGTTCCTTTCCATTGTGGCTAGGGTATGAAAGTTACTTTCTCTTTTCCCTTTCATAAAACGGCGGTATAGGCACTGCTCATGGTGATCGCTTAGGTCCTCTGGAAGCATCTGGAGTAGGGATATCATATCCATTCTTTATGACGAATTTTCTGAACAAAGTGGAAGACAAAACTTCAATGAAATTCACATCACTAGCGAAAGCTTCGACACAACATGCTCTACAAAGTGTAGTCTAGGTTTGGAAAGTGGAAAAAAGTTCTCTACTTACGCTTTGAAAATATCGAACAATCAAATAGAAGGATAGACTTTTACAGAAATTTTTGTTTTGAGAAAGTAGAAGGAATAAGCTTCCAACAATTTCAGCAACAATTCAGTAAGCTCAACAGCTAAGCTGTCTCTGAATCGAATCTGTTTCGAACAATGGTTAAACAGAGAATGAACTTAAAACCATTCCTCTATGCTTTTATACTCAGAGTTGGACTAAATTTTGCAGTAGAACTTAAATGCGTTCAGGTACAACTCGGAAAAGGTGCTCAACCTTGACCTGGTCCTTAAAATAATATTCATGCATTAAGACTACGCTTCCGTTGGGATGCGAGAACTATCATAAACGTCACAAGACAAGCCCGAGACATGACCAGACTTTTAGCTAATTCACCAACTCTACTAAATTCCAGCTCATCAAAATCTATGAACTTTACGTTTAAAAATATGACGCGTAATGATTCAGTTCAATAACTATTTAGCATATTTCTGCATAAGCCCTTCTCGCGAACAAAGAAAATGAAACGTACTTACTTCATCCTTTCACTTTTTATTAAATAGTTTGTAATGTGTCAACTACATGAAATTGAGGGGCTAAAGCATTCTAACTAGCACAGCTTTTTATACCGCACCGGTAGACATGAAAATGCTTTATACGAACATAAATTACGCAGCCTTCACACTCACAAGAGATGGCAAAATATGAGGAGAATGTGACTAAAGAAGATGTCGTATGCGATAAACCAGTTAAATGTTTAGGTGAAAGGTACAAAATCTATAAAAAAGGAATTAGATTGTGCAAATATGTCTCTTGAAGCAAATTCATATACCCACAAACAGGAGTTGCATCAATGACGTGACGATGACATTTTGGATGCATTTGAATATTTTAATTAAGACTGAAAACTGTTGGAGCACATTCAATCACAATGCAATTTTAGCCAGCTACGAAGTTATGAAAGAAAGATAGTAAATGGTGATGTGACTGATGTGAAGGTTCCGCTTTTCATCGTTGGTTGCATCAGAAACAAGGTAACCAGAAGAAGATATTATTTACATGTGAATTTTGAGAGTATGCAGGAATGGAAAGGTAGAGCTAGCAAATATATTATACCTATAGAATTTTTCAGCAAGCAGACTCAGATACGGATACATATGAAGATTATTTGCTTTCTTTCACATTTGCTGCTTGTTGCCTGTGCTCATTCCCACAACTACAAACTGTAGGCACAGTCTTATTAAAAAAGTAGACTATGAGGATAAAATGGGATGCGAGTTTATTACATGTTTTATCCCTACAAGTTTTACTTGCGTCAAATTTTTTGCCACTTACAAATATGTATATGTGTGCTGCATATCATTATGCAAGTGGAACGATGAGCGTGCTTGGCACACACTTAACGGTTGAGGACTTGTCGTGTCCCTTTCCAAGGATTTCTCGAAACAACAAAGAACTAGCATTCCCCCTCTTGTTTCGAGCTAGTTTCTCTTTCACAATGAAGATCAAAAAACAGTTCCCTTTACCTTCAGTCTTTACAAAGCAACATGCCTTCACATCCCATTTCAGTTAAGGTAAAACGTAAACTTTTTTACTCAGTGATTTGCATTTAGAGGAAACTGAAAAGACTGCCTAGTAAAAAGTGTATACTCTCCTGTGCTAAATTGCACCGCTCTTTACCTGCCTGGTATACTCACACTTGTCATAGCTACTTGCATAAAAGAGAGTTCGGCTCTTCATTCTGTTGCTTGTGTGCTTCATTCTCTCCATTTCAGTTTTGGCCTAGTAAACGAACATTCTCCTTTTTTAACTGGCTATTTTTCATTAAAAATTAATTTTCCAAAAGTTTAAATTTTTCCACTGATTGAGGATGGACACAACAAAGTCGCATCCAACGGAACCACCCGCAGTGGAAGAAGAGCAGTTTGTTTCCTCTAATGGTGAGTCAATCCGTCATTTATGTTATATATATATCTAGTTTGTTATTAATTTGCAGTGTTCTGGCGTTTGTGTTGGTAATGTCTGTGTTTCTGGGTGAATAAAATCGAACTTTTCAACGCCTTTCAGAGTTTTCAACAGCCGTCTCAGCTTCAGACTGGGATGCCGTTGTGAGCCAAACCAGTGGGTTGTCTATTGCTCAATCATCTTCTGCCGGAGTGTCAAGGTTCGAGAGGGACTCGCTCTACCGCAAGTTTGATCCTCTGTTCAGCTCTACAAAGGTTGGTGCATCTGGGACTGTGCCTGCTGATCGTCTCTCGAGCGTTTTCAAGGTTCCAAAGCTGCCAGTACCCTCTCAAGGAGCAACTGCTGGAAATGGAGTTAATGGGAATAAGGAGATCTCTCCTGCCACAAAATCGTAGGTTTGAAATATTGAAAGCTAGGAGTATACTTGATCCGTTTACTTTTAGTAAGATTTCGCTTTGTTTTTTATTACAGAGCAACACGAGATGAGTTTTCATCACCCACCAACAAAAGGATGCAGAGATGCAGCGAAGCAAGTTCCAGGTACTATAGTCCAGCTTCAGATGTTGCAAACACGACCTTGTACACCACCGCTTTCGATACATCAATCAGCCCATCCGTAAGTGTTGTAGTTCAATCTATATCCATTTCTATATCATTGAGCATATTTAACATCTTGTGAATAATTACCATTTTTGTTTACTCTTCTCATGACAGACCGACAACTTAGAGGAGACAGTTATTGTTGCTATTCATGATGTGGAAAGGGACGTGAACGATGAAATGGATCAAGGTGCTCTACCTGATAGTGCCGTCAATTGTGGTTCTGGTGCTGCACTCGAAGCTTCAGTGTCGCAGGTGCTGAATCAGATAGCAGATAAGTCCATCTGTAATGATTCGGTAAGTTTTTTACTAGTAGTTATTAACAGTTGCATAAATTTTACAGTTTTACTATTAAAAAGAGCTAAAGTTGATCATTCTTTTTTGTGGTTGTAGTTTTTGGATGCATTCAGTCAAACTGTGGTTATCAGCTCACCCAATCACCCTCCGAGACCAGTTGGAATCGTGAGAGGACATGGGAAACGTTTTGAAGCTGACTCTCAGGAGCAAGATCTCAACGGTAGTCAAAACGTGACACCACCCAGCCCACTTGAGAATCCAAACGTGACTCGAATCGTCGTTCATCGTGAGGAAGTGGCTCCAGTAGCAGCAGCATCAGAAAGAGATGAGCAGGGCCCAGATCTTCCAGTTGAGGATGACGAGGGTTTGGCCGGAACTGAAACACCAGCCAACCTTAGCATTATGGAAGAAACCGTTTTCCTAGCTCCGGATAACAATAGTGCATCTCCCAAAGAGGATCTTGAGGCTTGTAGAGCAGCTGGAAGTTCTTCGTCTTCCCAACCCTCGTCCGTCAACCTGGAAAATCAAGAAATAATCCAACGTATCCAGATGCATAAGCAAAGAATTATTGAACTGGAAGAGGAGGACAGATTATTTTGTGAGGAAGCTGACAAAGAAATAGTAGAAAAGGAAGCAAAGTTGCGGAGCGTTATGGAACAGGTCCAGAAAGAGAAAGAGAAGTTGGAAACAACTATAGCTACACGGAACCTTGAAAGAAAGGAGCGAAGTCAAGCTCTTGAGGACCTGAAATCGATGGAAACCAGTTTTGCTGAGTTGGTTGCAATGTACGAGGCCTTGAAAGAAGTACACCCGAAACTTGTGCAGAACTGTGAAATGCTCAACAAACGGCATCAGGAGATGGAAAAACTACTCAAGGGGAAGGATGAGAGAGACAAAGCGGCATCCCAGATGGTGGAGGACTGTTTAGATGTCATGGATCAAAATTTTCAGAAAAAGATGAAGGAAGCGGAAGGAGAGGGTAGACGGCTCAACGCCAAAATTCGCATTGCGGAGTTAGACGTTCAGCAGAAGGAAGCTAAGAGTAGGCAACTAGACATTGAAGCTGCTAAGCTTAGAGAACTCTGTCAATCGCTGGCAAAAGATGCTAATTGAAGTTCTGTTCACTTTCTCGGCTTATATTGAAGTCAGAAGGGAGTTTAGTGTGATTAGTGTGTGTGTGTGTGTGTGTATGAACAAATGTTCACAAATGTTGTTTGTAATAGGAATTATACAAAATAATGTCTAATTTAAAACATAAGTTAAGATCTGCAATCAACCTGAATCGAGGTTGGTTTGGTTGTCTTCGAGTAACCCATTGCGATGGGCCATTTTCTAATACTTTTTTTGGGGTTCAGGTTTCAATAACTAATACTACGTTAGTTTATGGGGTAGTTGTTGGAGAAAGAATCGGAGTCATTGAAATAGTGTGTCAAATACATCATCGTGTATTCTTCTTGTCGTGTTTCATGCCAAATAATAAATAATTTAGCAAGCTAATTAAGAATTATGTTATCATATTGTCATTTTTAAAGTTAATTTTTATCATAGTTTTTCCTTTTTCATCACAAATTCATACAAAATTGAACGCTCATCATTTGCTTGCAATGCAACTCAAACGTTTTAGCTGACATGAATATCGAATTCAAATCACCACATCTAGGTCATAATATTTCAGTCATATTTTCCTAGTTTTGGCACATGGTTTTCAGGTACTTCTCCTGTTGATTAAGAATGGGATTGCATATAGAACGCTACTCAGCTTCCAATATACTGAAGTATATAATGTCCATATTTGGCAAAAACAAACTAGGTGTAAATAGAAAGCAAACGGAGAATCAGACTTTATTCATGATCTTTTTCTAATTGATACTGTATCAATGATACAGTTTATCTTACTTTCTACAAGTGTTCCGATTTTCCGATCACTCGACTACTTCAGAAATACAATTAGTAAGTTACCGTTTCACTGTTTCTGGAAATATTTGTTTAAATTCCAAATCTCGCAGAATCCTTTGGTGTCAATGTACGTACAAGCATACCAATTATTCATTCATTCATTTATCTCATTTCATAGTGCATCTTAAAGAGGTTACCAAAGAACCATGGTTTCATTTAGACTCAAAATGTTTTTTTGACATTGCATCATAAAATCATGCAATTCATTTCTGTTACATTGCTATTCAGCCGGACGTGAAAACATTTTTCCATTACCATCATAATGAAACAGGGGACTTTTCCCAGTCGTGATGATGCGAGTGGTAATGAACTCACGAGAGTTCAATTCATTAGAATACTGGTGATGGTTAATTCAAAACTCAGCATGATCACTATGAAATCTTGACAATTTGTTGCATTTCCAACAAATACCACTCACATCGTCACGTAATGGTGTTGTACTTTCACATTCTATACATCAACACGTCATGCATGTCAAGCTCCATAATAACTATGAATGAGAATGAACGAAAGATGAAAGATGAACTTTCCAATATCGATTCAATTTATTAAATAGTTTGTAGGGTCACCTACATGAACTTGAGGGACTCAAGTAAATGCGCATGTCTGTCTGTTTGTTTGCGGAAGATGGAAGAAAACTAATTATTTACAAAAAATACAGTTGATTCCTGTATATATCATCATAGTAGAATGTGACTGGAGAAGATGTAGTGTGCGACAAAGTTAGTTAAATGCTTAGGTTCGCCTTAATGGTGACAAGGTGGAAGAAAAACGGACCTGAAAGTATCTGAAGAGAATAGCTAATCAAAGTCTTATGTATTTCTTGTACCACCTCTAACGAAATTATACCCGGCACATAAACCAACATGCTTTATACATTGCACAATGTATGGACAAAAGTGCCGTATGCATTGTTAACGCACTAGAAACATTTTTAACCATTCAGTGGACCTTGCGAACTCACAAGGTCTCATCGGTCTCACACTTTTTGCAAACTATATGAAACGAATCTGGTTGAAGATTTATACAATGAAGAAAGAAGAACAGTGAGTCGTGGCCTGATTGCATACTGAAAATTAACATGCATCGTAACACAGAATAAAATAGCTGACATGAAACAATTTATTGAAAATATTTCTTTCAACCCTCCCCTTCATAATTCTCAATGACTTGAATCAACCTGGTTGACTCAACCAAGATACAAACATGGCTTGTATGTATTTATAATATAATGAGAAATCAATTGCATTATCAACTCAACCATTTCTTACGTTACATAAAGTTGAATTTAAGATTAAGGTACTGGATACTGACAATACTGACACGAAGGACAGTAAAAACTAGGCATTGCATTAGTAAATTTAACAAATGTAAATTAAAAACCTGCCCAAGATACACATCTCACCTACATATTAGTCGGAACCATCAGCGAGAATTTCATTAGGGATCCACCTCGATCTGCATCGATGAAAAAACATTATAACCTTGCCAGTTTCAAATGTATGAACGAATTGTAGATATAACGAAGCAAAGTTAACTTTGACTAAACATTATCAAAATGATTTAGTTTTGGATACATGGATATATTTCTTGCCAAACCGAATCACACATCAATCTATATCATATCTATGTAATTGTTTGCTCTACATACCTTTCATAGCCTGGGAAAATAGCTAGGTAATATACGAACAATAACACCTTTATTAATATTGTACATTGAATAGATATCTTATAAGTTTGGTAGCGTCTTGATCCACTGGTAATAGAAATGCTTGACTACAAGAAACTACACACAAAAGATAATTATAATATAACTTACAACTTTTTGAAAAATGGATTCATTTCTTCTCACCAAAATCTTAACACAAGACTGTTTAGTAAACTATTGCCTTTAACATACCATTTTACTACTTTTAGCCTGATCAAAAACACAATGAAAACAGAATAGACTACAAATCTAACTAATTTACATTCTAGATTTTCAACTAAACTTGCATACAACAAAAATTAACATACGTACGGCGATGTCATTCACCGATCCAAATGAATTTAGAAAAATGAGCTCGTCCTCGCCTTCTCGAATGTAAGATACGATTCCAATGCAGCTCCTCATTGAGTGGGTGGTGGCATAAACGCACTGAAATCATAAAAACATATCCAATTAAACTATTTACCTACGTACCATACCTGAGGCTGACGTAATATTTTTTTGGTCCATTTGTAACTTACTGGCTGCGCTTGTAATGCTCGTAAAATTCAACCTTTGTTTGGAATACATTCTCACAGAGTCTACATCGCACCTTTCCCAGGCTGCCTTTGCAATAGTGTACCTTTGCCACGTGAGCATTGCGTTGTTCCTCCATAAAGAAGACCTCAGTGCAACGTTCTTCACCACAAGCGAATTTTGCTAGCAGTACCTCTTGATGTGGAGGTGGATGCTTCGTTTGTGCTTGAAAGTCATGCCACAGCTACAGTAATACCCGTGTTTGGATGAATAATGTTCCTGGAAATGCTTCACTTTCGCAACAGCAGGTGTATAAATTGTCACATAGCTGGATGCTTCGGAAGACTCGCTTTTCCCATGATTTTGACTAAGGATTTTGACAGAAGCCTCATCAGATGAGGGGAACAGTTTTCTTGCAATTGTAATTTTCAGAGCTGGCCGTATTCAGTTGTTGTGTCTTCACATTCAAATTGTCATTCCCGATGATGCTTTTCTCCGTGTTATCCACTTCTCGTTATTGGAAGTCGCAGCAGCAAGCTTTTCTTCCATCTCTTCATTTGGCATTGGGTTTCAGCTTTGTAAGCCTGGAATTCACCCTGCAGCCTTTCAAATTTTGCAGTCTGACGGTCAATAGCCATGTTGGCAGCGTTGAGCTGTTGTTGCAATTGTAAGTTGGCTTTCTTCGACTCCTTCATGCTCGTTTTCACCACTCCTACTATAGCCTCTATAATGTCTTCCTCGTTTTTTGATAATGATGGATGTGAATCCTCCTCAGACACGTTGGTCTCCATTGGAAAATCTGGGATAGAATTCAAAACTAATAATCCTTCCAAAATCCACCCGTTCAGTTCACTGCACATTGGTATCTTTTCTTCTCGAGAGACTTCAATTAAAGGATTTTTTACTGCTCAGGGACTTCACCAACAGTTAGCCAACGTGTGTGTTTGAGAGTGTACTAATAAAGTGAAAGAGAATTCTCAAAATTATGGATTGCACTCGCTCAAACTCAGCATGCTATTGTGTCATTGCTTCTTATTGTATGTAAAACATCAAAAAGCGAAAGGATAAACTGGAAACTTAAAAAGTACTCACCTCCTTGAAAACAGGAATTTGCGTTGGCAGGTTATGCAAATAATTAAAATGCTGGATTTTGAGTGCTATTGATATTAAACACTAGAAAATGGCTTTACTCAACTGCAACTGGCAAGGCTTTCTCATACGTAACAGAATGCAATGACCTCATTTGATTGTTCTTATTTTTTTCTCGAGTTTCTACGAACAATGGAGCCCAAATCAAGAGAGACAAAACTGCATGATGTACTACTGTACTTCATGATATTTTAACGATAGCTAAACGCAACTTGACGATGTTTGATAATTGTTTTTATTATGCACATGTAGTACATTAATATAATATTAAATTTCTGTTTTAATAGCTTGATTTTATACACAAAAATAAATGTATTTTGGAATTTTTCTCAACACTTGCACACATTACTCTTTTCATAACATTACCATTAAAGCTTATTACTAAAATCTACAAAACTCTTTCATGATTTTTTGCGTATATGCTGATACATAAACCTCTTTAAAATCATATCAACGACCGCGGATGATTCGACAATTAACAATATTCATTTTTTGAGGTAAACGACCTAGTATTAATATGCATAATTTGCATAATGGCTACACACTCCAGTCTCAGCCTGGTTAGTTTGCTTTTACATGCCGTAAACTAATTAAACTTCATTTGCATTCTAACTAAAGTTGACACGTATTTAAATACGAGACGATACTCTTCAAGTTTCTAAAACTAACGTTACACAGTCGTCCCCGACAATAGGGCGAGTCGCAGACACATATCATCTCTGTTCCGGGACAGGATCCTTGTTTATAATTGTAGTCAAAAACGAGCTCGGAGCCAGCCTTCACCAAGCAGGCGGTAAAGAAGGCGAGGTGTGGAAAACGAGGGTCGTGGGAGTCAATGAACACGTTCTGCATAAACAAATTTGGATCACAGGAATGCTGAAATGGAACAAAAATGAAAAGAAGTTGAATTTAGTTTGATTACTAATAAAAGTTTCCAAAAATGCAAGAATAACTTTTATGCTCAGACTACAAAATTACGTTAATAAACCGCCCCACATTTCCCTTCGCTCGACCATCCACAACGTGGGTATCCCCTTCGCGAGGGAAAGGAACATCGATTGGTTCCAATTTCATCATTTTTCTATCACTTGGTTTCTTTTTCTCGTCATCCTCCTCCTCGTGGTTGAGAGCAGCCATGTAAAAACCTCCGTGAGTTTTAGAAATCTGAAAGCATCAAATGATCAGGTATTAGGATAGTCTTAAATTACAGATAGGGCTCCAAAATACTCTTGATAGGTTCACCTCATCTGCCTCTTTATCTGATAAAACCTCTCCAGTATACGTGCAAACAAAAGAGCCTTCGGGTATATCATGTAGGGCCCTAAGTGCCCATCCTTTCTTTGCCGTTTTAAATATCTGAAGCGGCCAAGTCATGCCACACTGCACCACACGGTTGTGACATGTCAGTTTGCATGAGCAACTGCAATTTATAGAAAAGTGTAATTTCAACATAAAAACTACAACTAATCAAGAAAATCATATCGTTACTGACACACTGCTGCATTCATAAATTCCTCCAATGATTGCTTGTTGTAGCCTCCTGTTCCCATACGCTTTGGCAGGTGTTAAGGTGCCTGATGGTTTGCCTGCTGTGGTCGCATTCCAACAGGAACAGCTCGATTTTCCCTAATAAACGTGGAATTTAATGAGTAGCTTCCCAAATGAAATATATATGTCAGCTTTCATACCTTGCAGTTGTCAGTGCAGCTGCAAGACATGGAATATTTGCCGTAGGTTAGCATCATCTTCAATTCCACATCTGGGCTGCCGACGGAATCCGCAATGTATTCAAAGCACGGCAGCGAATCTTGATCAATGGAATTTACGAGTTGTATTGGTCTCGCTTCCTTTCCCTCAGCAAAATTCTGAAACATTTTATAAGAAAAGTAGTTTTCAACATTAGCTAAGCCATTTGTAATGAGAATATCAGGCTTACCTCAATTTTAAGCAAGATGCGTCCAGGGACAAACTCATCCAGGACGTCGAGGTCATTGTCAAAACAGAAGAAATCAATCGGCATGTTAGTTTCTGTTGTTTCTAGGTAGTCGTTGACCTCGCTATAATTTGCGAGCTTTCTTCCACACGGAGCTATGTAGAAAATAGCTCGCCTGCTGTTCCTATAAAGTTAATTCTTAAATTATCGCATTTTAAGGAGAACTCTTATGTTTTATAAAATTACTGAAGTACCTGGTCCATCCTAAAAATAGTGGAATGGCTAAAGGGCTTATTTGTTTAAGCACGGGAGTTGGAAAGTATAGAGGAGCGCACATAGGGTTGCACTTGTGAGTCTCATACTTTTTTGGCTCAGGGACGTCGTGGGGTATTTCAAGTTTCTGCAAAAAAAGCACACTAACTTTCATGCACGCAATCAATGGTAATTTATATGCATTTCTGAGTTATTACTTACCCTGATATAACCCTGGTACTCCACGAAATGATTTGGATCATTATTATTATTATTATTGCTTTTGTATATTGAGTGAACTCGTCTCGAGTCCCTGTAAATCCATTCTGTCTTGTTCTCATCCATCTCACATTGAAGCTTAGCCAAAGAACAGTCAACTTCCAAAACTCTTGCGACACCGAATTTACCTTGAGTTTAAAAAAAGAAAAGAAGTTATTCCTCACAAAATACTTTTTTGTTACAAAAATTAGTGAAACCTCACCATTCCATTTAGCAGACACTAAACCACCTACGGGTAAGCGAACAAGGGGCCAATACGGGAAATTTGAATAGCTTTGTATTAAAG